>CAXAMN010005113.1:1134307-1157696 GCA_963970005.1 Durusdinium trenchii | reverse complement strand
GCTGGGGAGCTGGAAGATGAGAACTGGCGACTTTGTAGTACAACTGCAGTACGCGGAGTAGGTGGGGAGCTGGAAGCTGAGAACTGACAACTTTGTAGTACAACTTTAGTACGCGGAGTATCTGGGGAGCTGGAAGATGAGAACTGGGAGAATTGGTGCTTCATTTGTGGAGGAAGTCTCGTACGAAACACCGCAGATCTCCCTCTCAACCCCCCACACTCCCACACATCGGCGTAGCTCGATCACACCTGCGCAACCACATAGTCACTCCTTCACATCCGCCCTCTCCTTCTTTCTTTACACACATCTTTTCTCTGAATAGTTTACATTGTGTCTAGAGGTCATGGCTTACTGCGTGCTTTCTCTGTGTCTGATACTTGAAGTCAAACTGATTTGCTTTGAGCCTCTGCTCGCAGGATCTCTACTCGCCGCTTGTTTTTGGGACCAGGATGAAGCGCACGCAAATCCATTTTGTGTGCGCTTCGACCTGCTGACGGTTTACTTTGTTTTTGTCTTGTGAAATGAGACTGACTTGTCTGCAGCCGTTTGAAGAGCGACTGACTTCTGACGAAGCTAAGATATATATTTTCTCTCGCCTCTGTCCATTTACGTCTCCGCACGCTCGCATCCATACATCTACCTCTCCACCTCCATACATCTACACATCTATATGACACCTGCACATCCACACTGTCACTCCTTCACGTCCATCCTTTCTTTCTTTCTTTCTTTATCGATGTCTTTTCCACAGTACTGGACAATCACATGTCTCGCTCTCGGGCCACCCGTCGTCTAGTTTTTCTTTGGCAATCCCAGGAAGAGGCCGTTATTAGACCCAACAGCTAAGACGGTGGAGCGCTCTCAGAATCCATGTAGGAGTCGGGCCCCGGACCATATGGGTGAGGGAAACGTGGTAAAGAGGTAGTAGATGGCACCGAGGGTTGATGACGAAGGGCATGAGGTGGATAAAGCGCGAGGCGGTCCAGGAGCTGATTGGCGCGGCGGACTTCATCAAGCATACGATCAGTGGAGGCATGAAGATCCCGAAGTAGCTGTATAGTACCTCCAAGGAGTGGGCGATGGAGTCCAAAAGTGATCGACGGGAGATCAAGAGAGCGATAATGCCCAGAGGTGCCTGCTGTGGATGGGTTTCCAAGGTGGACCAAAATGAAGCTTCAATGCAAAACGGGTCGGGCACGGGATGGGGGCCGAGTTGACGTTTGATCCACTGAGATAGGAAAATGTACGAGGAGAGGAATGGTAACCATGAAAGCAATGAAATGGGTTTGGAGTAACTGTGACATCAAAGTTGAAACAAGTGGAAGGTAAAGCTCGCTTTTTGGACTTGTGGCAGAAAATGGTGACATTGGGTAGTCGCAACGCTGCGAGAAAATATGGTACAACTCGGTGAAGGGGTCGGGGAACCGCCAAAGGAGTCAGAAAGGAAGGTCTCCACGACGGATGCCATACGAGAGCAACTTGCTGATGCTGATGAACATCCCTGCGTATTGAATCAGGGGGTGTGGGTTGGGATTGGGGAAAATTGCCCGGGTGCGGAGTCAAGACACTCCGAATTGGGCCGTGTGGAGGCTGGTGGGGTGGTATGGTCAGCGGATCTGTGTGTGTGCTGCGGGATCGGCTGCGGCGAGAGTCTTGTGACCGGCGAGATCGGTGGGCCGGTCGGGAATCGCGTCGATCCCTGGGTGTAGATTGGCGCTGTCTGGTTGATCGAGAGTGACGGCGAGATCCGCGATCTCGAGAGTCCCGCTGGCTGTATTGGCCTTGTGAGGAACGGCGAGCTGGTGTGTGAGACCGAGAAGATCGTCGCCGACGATGACGTCCGGAGTGGCGCCTGTGGGAACGGGTGCGCCGGTGAGTGCGGGAAGCGCGGCGTTCCCGTGTTGATTGGGTCCGAGACGGGCGTGTCAGTGGTGGTCGAACCTGGTGGGATTGGGTCCGGGCGGTGGGTCGCCGACGGACTGGAGGTCGCGGGGCAGCGGTGAGGGGAACAGTTGGTCTGGGGATTGGTGTGCGTGCAACGGTGGTCTGTGGCACTGAGATCTGGAGAGGTCCAGATGTGTTCGGTGTCGGCGAAGTCGATGGTGGAGGGGGATCTGTCAACGGGGCATCTCGGTCCCTGGAGCTGGTGGGGGGCCGGCAATGCGGCTTCATTCGCTTCATCCGCACTGTAGTCCGGAAGGTCAGTATGGTTTCGATCACGGGATCGAGAAGACTCCCCGCGTTCACGGCGTCGGCGATGACGATGTTGAGATTCATGTGAGGATGCGGAGCTGTCCATCATGGCAAGGATCCAAAAACAATCGAAGAGAATTGAGAAACCGAGACGTCAAAGAAAGAGGAAATTAAATTTAAACCATAAGTTGAAAGTCGTGTTGGCAGGAAAGGCATGGATGTCCACATAGAAATTTTGGTGGGTCATGCAGGAGCCACGTAAAAGATGTGGAGTGGAGTGATAGTGCATTGGAATATATGTAAAGGTGAAAAATAACATGAATCCGAAATGTGAGAAAGAGCAAAGTCAACAGAAATTTCTTTTCGAGGCAATACCGAGTGGAAGAAGGTGGTGAAACAAACGTTCTAGCGCGGGTTCAGGCGAGAACGAGAGCGGGAACGAGATCGGGTCGAAGTGTCTCTGGGCACAGGACCATGACGTGAGTTGCCGCCCGTGGTGCCGCCGGATCACGTAATTCTTCTTCAAGCTGTTCAGGACTATGATGGAGGATGTGCAGCAACCCAAAGGCAGTGAGAAGCTCATGAGTGTAATGAAGGGTTGAGTGGGTAGCGCGCAAGCCCAATAAGAGTGTAGAGTCTAGACTCTAGACCTTGTAGTTGTGCTCGAAGATGTGGGCAGGTAACCCGATCAAGAAGAGGGGTGGAACGGATCGCAAGTGGTTGACGCTGAACCAGGGCCAGAGAGGCGTGTACATGAAATAATTCCCGATGTAGGACGGCCTGCGCCACCAAAGAGATGCCCGCCGTCGGCGCCAAGCCACAAGAAGATTGTGGCATGCCAAGAGGATCGGCAGTGGGGGCAGGTGGTCGACTCATGGCGATGGGATCAAGGTGGACGGCATCTATATCAACAATGGAAACTGGAGCCACAGGTAATTAAAAAGTGAAATGAAATGGAAGTTGGAGTGGACCAGAACAAAAGTATGTGAAGTGAAAAGCGCGGTGCAAGCTGTTTTTATCACATGGAAAAAGATCCAAACTAGTGGGAAGATCGTGAGACTGGGTCTAACGCGGGTTCACTCGTGAGCGAGAACGAGATCAATCCATACGGTGGCTGAGGGCGGCGCGAGGCACGGCAGTGGTCCGAAAGATGTCGTCAGTCGCTTCAGAACCAGTGGTAGGTGTCGAAAGGGTCAACGGTGTAGCCAGGGGTGGCTGAGAAGCCGAAGTCGTAGTCCGGATAGAGAACGATGAAGTCGGTGGGAAGATGCGGGGGTGCGGAAAAGAAGCGTGTCCTCTCAGTTCGGCTGCTAACTGAGCTGAATCAAATCGTGTGGCGTGCATCAAGCCGAAGGTGGTCACAACTCCAAAGTGTAACGAAGAGCAGTGTAGGTGACCTGCCGTGTCTGAAGGATGCTGGCCTCCAAACCCCGAAGTTGTACTTGAAGATGAGGACAAGTGACGCGTGTCCAAAATGGCAAAGGGGGAACGAAGAACATGGAGGATAAGGTTCAAAGAAGCATGTACATGAAGGATTTCACGATGGAGCATAGCCTGGGCCACCATAGGGATGCCCTCCATCGGTGCCAAGCCCGCGGCAAAAGTGGGCATGGGAGTGGGGGAGCTCATCACTCTGAAAGCTAAGGTACCGGCAGACTCCAATGAGTTTAAAAGAACTTAGGTCGCTCTGACCACGTTGAGGCGTTAAGCCAGCTTGGACCGCTGCGGTCACGTAAAGGCATGAGCCATCTTGGAATGCAATAATTCGACAAGTCTTGGCAAATAACTTTGGCGTAAGCCTCCTACGCTCGCTGCGATCAGGGCTTGTGTGCGCTACAGCTCTCAGACAATCGGCGCGCGCACCTGGAGAACCCTCTGACCTCTATGGCTTGGAAGGAATCTGTGGCGGTGGCCGCTTTAGCTGATCACCGTTGGTTGCGGGCTCGGCTTGACCAATGCCAAACTGGCTTGTCCTCCCCATCGGGCGGCCTACACCTCAAACCCACGTTGATCCGGGCCACAGACCGGGACATGCAGCAGGCTCTCAGTCTTGTATGCCCTCGTCTCCATCCACATGACCCTGTGGAAGGCTCCGCCACTGTATCCAGGGAGGGGATACGTGCGACAAACCCCTGTTTGACGGGTCCACGGCGGGCTCATCCCGGGCTCTCACTAAGAGAGACACACTTATGGATAGAATGCCACATGCCACTCGCCAGCCTAAGAAACCCAAATCCTGAAGGGTCCAAAAGAACCTATCGGCCTGGGGGTCTTCAAAGGGAGGTGAGGCCAAAGGCTCCAGTCCGGAAGCGGCGATCAGGTCGACATGACGACGGCCGCTCACATCTGCAGATGCACTTTACCAAAAGATTAAAATTCGCAGGTACGTCCACGGATATCCCATTTCACTGGGTTGCAAGGACCTCGTTTGAATGTAAGTACACTGTGTACGAGGAAGGGAGGGGTAGGGAGAGAAGAGAGAAAAGAAGGAGAACACGACGGTGTTCCCAGCTGCGACACAAGCGTCCAACGACACACCAAGAAAGGAAGAAAAGGGTTCCCAGCTATGACGAAAGCATCCAGGGACACCCAAGCAAGAAGGAAGGGGAAAGAAAGGAAAGAAAAAAGAAAGAGAGAGAGAGAGAGAGAGAGACAGAGAGAGAGAGGAAGAAAAGAAGAGGAAAGAAAGTGGACGCGCGCACACACTGGGGAGAGGGGTGAATCTGAGTGTTACATTCAGGAACACCCCAAAAGGCAAAGAAGGAAGAGGGGGAGGGTAGGGGGAGGAAGGGGGTTAAGGTCCCGACAGGTTCCCACCCAACCTTGAACAAACTTCGGTCGCTGCGACCGCCTCGTGGCGTTAAGCCTGCTTGGACCGCTGCAATTACGTTCTGGCATTGAGCCTACCCAAATTCAATGTTTCAGCAAATCTTGGCAAATAACTTTGGCGCAAGCCTACTCCGCCCGCTGTGGGCACCTGCGTTTCCAAAGCAGGGGAAACAACGGCAAACCCCCGTTCAACGTGTCCACAGGGGCCACTCGTCGGGGTCACCCTGGGACCCTGGGCTGACACGAAGGTCAGACACATTTATAGAAATGCGTATTGACCGTATTGACTTGAAAGCGGTTGCCGCACGCCAACCTGGGCACCCAAATCCTGAACAGACAGTTCAGGCAAAGCCCAAAGCTAAACGGAAGTGAGGCCCAAAGCTCAAGAACCGGAGATGACGAGCAAGATGACGACGTCCGCTCATGTCTGCAGAGTTCAAATTGAAATTGAAGGGTGGCCACCAGCTGCGCCTTACAAAGCGCCCGGGTGCACCATTGCAGGTATGTTTGCACGTCCAAACTTTCAGGGTCTTTGTTGGCTCTGGCGTGAAAGTGGACCCAGACAATCCAACAGGATCCCTGTGACTCCAAGGGTTACACACACACACGGGTGTACATGTGTAAATTTAAACACCATGTATATATATATAATATTTATATATATAATATATGTTTGTGTATTTGTTCACGCCTATGTATATATATATATACACATACACATGGCATATGAACACACATGCTCTCCAACACAGGTATAAAAGGTCACACAGCCCTCGCTCTCTATGATGTACACACGCGCCAACAACCCACAGATATAAGGATGGATATGATATAGATGTGCACTATGTTACAGTAGTGTATGGGTGCACCTGACATGTTTGGAAGCAGACTTGGGCCACACAAATGGCGAGGCCATGAAAGATGCTGCGACACACTGGGCCGCTTGTTTGCCTTTGCTTTGGCTGTGAGCTTGACCACTCCCCCACTAGAAACCATTTTGCATCCGTGCGTGGTTGTAGGGGAGGCAAGAATCTCACACCGTCACTGTGCTTGAATCCAGGTGCAGAGTGCTCCTGGCTGGTCCGAGAACACGGGCTTCTATTTAGCAGCCTTTTGCTTGCATGCATTGGCTACCGACTGCCGAGAATATCATTTTGCTGTCAAGGCCACCTGACAGACAGACGGAATGTTCCTTAGTCTCAGGTATGGCCCTTGACTACAATTCCATGCATGTGCCTTCGTTGCAGCTGCATTGAACAAGTTTCCCGCCAAGCTCAGATATTTCTGCTTGAACTCAGAGACTCAAGCAGTCAAGCAGTCTTGCGACAGTTTCGACGGCTCAAGGCACTTGCACATGGTGGACCTCTCCTGCATTGGACCATCCTTTGAGAGGCCCTAACCACTACACCACCCCATCAAATTCCATTGCGTGTAGCATTGTTATGCATTGTTTGTCTTCAGATTTTAGCACCACAACTGTTTTCTTTGCGTGCTTTGCAGGCTTTCGAAGAAGATGCTCCCCCTCAATGATGCGATTCAGGTGCTCGAAGCCGAAGTTGCCCAAGGACAGGTGGATCAGTGGATGTGCTGAGTGTGTTTTCAACTAGAGCGTCCACAATTACATTTGTCATGGTGCACACTGTGCACACTTGCATGCAATCCTTGGTGGAGGCATCGGCACGCCACCACAATGTCTCTTGGTTCGGGGAGTCCCGAGAGATTCAGGAGCTACTAGTAGCTTCTTGTTCCTAGTAGTGATGGCCTCCAACCTAATAGCGATGGCCTCCACCTAGTAGCTTCTTGCTACTAGTGGTACTGCACTTAGAGGCATGGGAAGGGAGCAAGATCGGTGACGCACCCTTTCTGAGACAGAAGGGAGTTATCTTCACGACGGAACGCTACGATGTACCCACAAAGCCTAAGCGGATATTGCCAGTGATAGGTCATTGGAACGACAAGTCCATAGAGTTTCTTTTCTCTCATTGTGTCAAAGTGATTCTTCAGGCCACAGACCGATAAGCCTGTTAAACTAGCGAACGACTGCTTTCCTGTTTTATGAAGGAGCTTGCCAGTAACAAACGCCAGTTTGTCATTGTCATACCACTCATGCATACGATACCCGCTCCATAGTGAGAAGGAAGTCTAGAACTGCAGAACCTTGGGAAATCAAAATTTTCATGGAAAGCTTTGTTCCTTTTGCGTGCTTTGCGCGGCTTCTCTTCCACTGACATGTGGACAGGGCCCTGTTCCCTGAAGCGTCGCACATTGGCATTCTGGCAGTTTGCCCATTTCCTCCAGTGCATGTAAAATAATTTTGTGGTTGTAAAGCGGAAATGCTACTGAAAGTTATCACGCAGTTGCCCATTGACGGTGGCTTGTTGGGTGGGTGGGGTTTGAGACGGTTGAGAGGCTTGGTAGGGGGTTCGGGGCACCATGTCATGTGCATGCAAAATATGTGTCAGGACCCAAACGGTACGGTATATATATAGTAGAGAAAAGTGTGCGAAGCTTGCTCACAACAACATAACAGCCCTAAAGCCACTGATCGACAACATTTCCTGTGCATCATCTTGCAACTACATTTGTTTCACAGCAAACTCAGTAAGCCACTGTGAATCTGGATCATTCCAATGCTTGGCACAGCAACCGAGGAAAGCAACCCCCTTGGGCATCATGCCCACTCGAGGTGGTGTTTGTGCTGGTAAGCGTGCCAAACCGTGAGAAAAGCCCAGGGTCCAAAGTCCAAACCTTAAAGAAGTTCAGAAACAAAAAGAAAAGAATACAAAGCAACAAACAAGAAAGTTGTATAAATGCATACGGTAGTATAATGTTTTTTTCCCCAAGAAGTTGTATAATGTTGTATGCCTTCTATGCCTGTCAACTCCTCGATGGAGAAACTGCCTCTTTTTGGCCTGGGTGTGGCGATGGGCCTGCCGCGTGAAGAAAAACCCTCGGGTCAGGACCCAAACTGTTCCCTATACTATACTGTACTTTACTATCCTACATGCTATGACCCAGAGCAGTGTTTCCACACTCATTCTCACTAAGGAGTTGATGCCAAATCTAAATCCCGCAATTGCAGTTGATGCTGGCACCTGCGGCATCTCTTGCTCAAGAGCTGCTCCAAAATCAATGCCGGAAGCTTGAAATTTCAGGATATTTGGATGAACTTGCGTGTCATCATAAAAAACACAGTGAGGCCTGTGCAGCCTTGATTTTCGGCTCGTGCTGGGTTTCACCACACACTGCTGTTGGATGCGGGTAAGAATATGAGATTCCCTGTCTGAAAGCATCGCAAATGCGATGCCTTCCAGACAGATCAAATGTGAACCGTGGCCAGCATTTCCCACCCTAGTGCTGCATCGGAAGGATGAATTTATATGCATATAGATTTTGAAGCCACAGCTTGTGCTTGGGTTTTATAGGTAGTATACACAGTGTCCGGTGAGTGAGGTGCTGACAGAAGGCCGGTGATTTTTCCTGAAGCCGTCAGGCAGATATAATCTTGGCCTTTTAGCTGGGCTTCATTAATTGAGCTCAATTTATCTCAGGCTGTGGCAGACACAGCGAGAATGTCTGGCCGTGCGACAAAAATCCACATCAGGGCCCTTTTGCTGTGAGCAGATCGCTAGCCCTTCTTCTCCTAGCTGAATCATACATTTTCGCCGAGCTGCATTTTTGGCTCCTAGTTGCTTTTGTGCACATGAGATTTCATAGGCAGAGCGTTCCTCAACACACGGCTCAGACAAGCACCCTCACCATCACAAGCTGTTTCTTAAAGTCCTCCAGACTGAATGAGTACGGCCACCTTTGCATTTTCCCCTCAGCAGGTAGGCTTTTGAACTCCATCATGCCAAAGCAGGAGGCCAGGCAAAGTGGTTGAATTCAGACTGATTCTCTCAAGACGGCTCGCAGGTGGGCTCAACGAAATGGTTGGGCCACGAAACTGCAAGAAGGTCTCACAAGCGCAGCAAAGATTAGAAAACCCGTTGTGTGAAGACGTTGAGTTTTGCGTCGCGACTTTGGAAGCTCAAAAGCCGAGGCAACAAAATGAAGGCCAAGGGCCTTCAAAAGCGTCTTTGTTCAAAAGCACAGGTGTTCCAGTCACACCTTGGTGCACAACTCGCACACGTTCACTCACTGGCTAAAACATTCTGAAAGTAAGAAGCATTGTAATGTAGTGTCAATAATTGACCTAGGGCCAATAAGCGAGCGTTTTGTCCCTAAAAGTTGGGGAGTAGTGATGCCCAAGGCCTAGTGCGAGCATAGTAGCGTGCTTGCTGAGGTTACGCTGGTATTGCCAAATGTGTCAGAAGCAGTGCCGTGACGAGAATGGCTTCAAGTGCCACCGCATGTCCGCAAGCCTCTCAGTTATGGACAGCTGTGATTTGCGCCTACTGTCCTTCCGGTCCATGGCGGACGCCTGTATCCTTCTCACATCTTCTCACTGTAGGATTCGCGCATAGCATATATAGTATAACGTAATAATTATAGTGTTTCGATTCCTAGCCCCGACAATGTCTATGGGGGCATGGTTGAAGCAGCGAGAAAGCTCAGCCTGCAGATTGCTTTGTTCTGAGTGTCGGCATGGACGCTCGGCTAAGGACGGCCACCAGCGACAAATGCAGCTCTTTGTGCAAGACCCCAATCGATTTATGGATGAATTTTCCCAGGAGTTGGTAATGATCGTTGCTTTGTTGAAATGCCCCAGCCATTTGCCACCTACAGGAGTTTGAACGGGGCTTTATGCAGCTAATGAGCAGCCCAGCTGCAAAAGAAAGTTTGGTTGAAAGGCTCACTTTGCCTGTGCTGGCCAGGCCACAGCTACAGATCGCAAAGAGTAGTGGCCCTAGGTTGCCAAGGCGAGATTCCAACCAAAGCTCAACATCCATTGATTGCCTTAAGGGCATGGGTCGACAGATGAAGTTAAGAGGTCAGATTGCTTTTGGTCTCAAATTACAGTCTTAGTGTCATTCTGGTTGACATCGACCTCAAGGTTTTGGCAAACACCGTGTACTGTTGACACCTCAGAGCTTTTGCGAAGAAATGCCCTTTGTTCCTAGTAGCGTCCTTGCTCCTAGTAGCGATGCCCTTTGTTCCTAGTAGCGTTCTTGTTGCTAGTAGTATGGCCAGGAGCCCCTAGTAGCTTCTTGCTCCTAGTAGCGATGCCCTTTGTTATTGCTGATTGTGATTGCTGTCAGGCATGAAATTCTGCATGTTTTAGTTTGCACAACCTTCCACACGTTTAATGCCCCGCTTGCCTTGTGATTGACTCAAGCCACTGGCTTTCCGAAATGGCCTTGCGATGGACGTGGCCTAGCTGAATGCAAGCTTTCTCGCATTGAATGGCAATGCGGCTTCGTTAAAACTGTTGGTGCATGGGTCGCGCAGGTTGTAAAACGTCGCTTGGATCCTCGCAGCTATGTGAAGCTGGTGGGCTCAGTTGAGGGCTGTTGTGTTGCTCCTTTGGCGTGTCTTGCTTGCAAGATCTCGCAAGTGTTTGTGCAACTTGCTTGCCTGTTAGGAAGAACGGGTGTGTATAATAAGTTTGAGTATATATTACGAAAGCCAGCCGATAGGCTTTTAGAGCGAACGAAGTGAGTTAAGGAGGTGTGGGGGGGGGAGGTCGCGAAAAGGCACAATTTGAGAGGGCGAACCCGGAGCTTGGTGGGGGAGAGCGCTCGAAAGCGAGGGTCAGAAAAGCAGTGAATCTGGGGTCTGGTGATGCGAGTGATGCAATGGACGCCGAGTAGTGCATCATTAGCATCATGAAGGGCTTCGGAGGCTATTTGGACAATCAATGGGCATTGAGCAATCGAGTGGAGACAGGGACCCACTTGCAGAGCAGACCGCCGCCGCATGTAGGATTTGATTTCCCAGGACAGCCCGTAACTCGTGAAGTCCATAGAGAACCGAAAGTGACATGAGTTGAAGTCCATGAATTTGGATTCATATCCGCATACGGTTGACTACATATCCGCATAGGGTTCCTGCCCCCTAGCAAAAACTATGCTTGCACCATGTCCTCAGTCGAGTGGATGCTTCTCGCGGCGTCCACACGCACCGAACGTTTTTTCCGCCTTGCCAGTACAGATAGATAGATAGACAGACAGATAGATACATACATAGATAGAGAGATAGAGAGAGAGAGAGAAATATTTTTGCTGGCAGCCCTGGCCGAATCCAGTCAGCCTGGTCCACGGCCCAAAGATCTACACACGCAGTTGCCAAAGTCAAGGCCTCTGAGTGAGAAAAGCGAAGAGTTGATAAGAAAGAGAAGAATAAAGCATGTGTTTGGATCGTTCAATAAAGGCCCCTTTAAAAGGAAAAGGGCTGTGTTTGTGATCGAGCCAGGACATGACTCACTCAAGTCCAGGCATGTGCATCGATAGGCACACAAATCCTCACTCCTTTGCTAGCCCAAGCTACTCCCGTGCGACCTCCCCTTCGGCGCCGCGGGATCAAACGTCCGTGTCCCGGCTAAGACGTGCCCGCTCACTCTTCCAAATCAACGAAAGCCGCTTTTTTCGACGTGCCGCAGTATGCATTGCAAACTTCAAACACTCCAAATGTATCCAAATGTAACATAATATAACAAACACATACTTGCTTCTTTTCAACCCCACGCCATACCGCGCGCCAGCGCGCGGCGACGCTGACTATGGAGAAGGTCTTTGCAAGCTGCCGACCATGTGTCTGTGCCGCAACGCCCGCCAGAAAAAGAGACACTCGTCTGGCGGCTGCTGGCTTTCGTCCCCCCCTTCTCAGGTATATACTATATACCTAGAACCTATTTGACCCCTGTTTTTATAGGAGAAGACCATACTTTGGTTTCAACACAGGGGTTAACCAGGTTCTAGGTATATAGATATAGATGTATGTGCTGTATAGCTTTACATAGACAAATAAGGGTGGAAACCTGTTATAGGACAAGGGACTTGCTGTAAACATAAGTTAAGGAAAGTGCATTGATATCTGAGTTGAGCCGTGCACATGCTTGACTCAGAACTGATGCCGTCAAGCATGTAGTTGTGCCTCCAGAGCAATTTTCCATAGTGTTCCATTCTTGCAGCTTCATGTGGCACAGTGATTTTATATTTGATGCGCCAAGTTTCCAAAAGTCTTAGGGCAGGCAACCAGTGGAGTCATTTTTTAGGCATGATTTTTCCATTCTTATTCCTGTCTTAATCTGGTCCTGCTAGCCTTCGTCACCAACCTGGCCTCACGTTTTCCTCACCCCTTTTGTAATACAAAAAGAGCATAGGCAGTGCGGCAAAATGCGCAAGGGACCTGGCGGGTCGACGACAGACGAGTGTTCCCGCACCTGAACCATCACAGGGCCAAAGGGCAAGGGGCCAAGTGTGACATCATGTTTTGCAGACGGGCACAAAGTGCCGCCCAGTTGCTGTTCTCCAGACGCCTCCAAGCTACAGGGTGCTTAAGCACTCCTTGGCGAGCATAGTTGTTTGAAGACGAGGTGGTGCTAGGTGAGGTGGAGCGTCCAAGCTCCTGCTCGCTCTTTCACTGCTGCTTTCCCTTGGCGTCGAACCTCTTCACGACTCTGGACCCTCATGGACTCGACTCTGCAACACACCCTCAACAGCATTCGGGATGCTGGCTATAAGATTTTATCGTCTTAGGGAAGCAGTAGCCGCTAGGTCGGTTATACATATTACGACTCAGAGGTTTAAGCTCCTATGCTGGTGCTTTTTCTAGTCAAGAGCACTATCAGGTGTTAGCTTCACTGTGCTAAGGGCACTTTGGACATCTCCACCGGCCTCTGTGGAGACTTGGCCACGCAGTGGTTGAACCTTTCAAACCCAGAAGTGGCCTTTCCATTGCCAAGCGCGGATGAACCACATGAATTTTGAAGGGTGGCGGTGGGGGAGGCAAGTGGAAAGTACAGAAAAAGTGGTATATATAGATGAGTATAATAGGACACCTATTTTCATCTATTTTCTAATAGTTATAGTAAATAGTACATGTTATAGATGAAAATCGAAAGGCTGAAAGAGTTACAGCTAGTAACGACACGCAGAATGAGCTCGGGTTCTTGAAGGAGAAACTTCTTAGAAGAATTCATTCAAGATTTGAAGAAGACACCTATTTGTTGAAATACATTTTTGTTATTATATATAAGGAATTAACAAGGTAAGCGCTAGTTAGTTAGTACCTATGAAGTAGGACGCTCCTAGGTAGGACGCAGGATAGCTCAGGCTTCCTTGAACAAGTGCTCGAACTATTCATGTGGTTGCTAGGTTGTTAGGAAAAATTGTTAATTGAAGTGCGACAAAAGTAAGACAATTGCTGTCCTATAGTTAAGTTGCCCTAAAAAGCTAGGAACCAAATGAATAGTGCGAGCGCTTCCTTGAAGAAGCGTGAGCTATCCTGCGTCCTAGGTAGTAGCGTCCTGTACCTACTAGCTACCGCAGTTCCTTACTTAATTATATATATAAGTAGGAGGGGAGCGGGCTTAAAGAAAGACATAGCCAATGTTTGGAGTTCTTTTGGTGCCGCTGAGCGCCTGTCGTCAGGTCAGGTGGGACCTTGCAGCAAATGCTTATCCAGCACCTTCTGGGCGAAAGGGACCAGTTGTTTTTGCAGGTCATCGTGATTGATGGGCTTGTGTTTTGAAACCTTGGGGCAGACACAGCGCCTATCTCATGTTATGCAGGTTCCTTTAACCCACCGCACCACGGCCATATGGAGATCATCCGCTATTTGAGTAAAGCATTCTCCGAGGTGTGGCCTGGCCAAACTTTGACGGGTTGTCACCGGGATTTGTCCGCACACTGTTACATGCCCAGTTAGTGGTTGCAGGGCGTCAGCAATATTTAAAGTATATATATATATATGTCACTGTAGATTGAGACCTGCCTAGAAACAAGTCTTATGCTGCTCACTCCTCTTGGCGGCAACGGCCGTGTGCAAGTCAAGGCACATTGTCATTGGAATGAACCCGAACAAGAACTTTGGATGCATTTCTTGGACATGCAGGCTGCTGCATAGATCACCTTGTTCAAAACGAAGAGCGTTCCCTGCCTGATAAACACAGAAGTTACAGGAGTTTTAGTGCAGCTAGAACTCAGGTTCCGAGACGCGCTGAAACTTCGGACTGGGAACAGCCTGAAACATGCCGCATCCTTGTACAATAAAACACCTTGGAGCATAGGCGTTTGGAATGTGCTGGACCGGAATGTTCTAGAACCTTGTGGTGGCTGATTTTTTGCTGGCAGCACAAGGCTCTGAACAAAACCGAACGTTAATTAGCAGGTCCTTCTGCATGAGGTAGCAATCAATGCTGATCGAGCAGCACCCAGCATCATATTGCGGATGTGGCGCTGAACAAAAGCAAAACTTCAGCAACTCTTTTCTTTAGAGAGCATGCAGTGGGTTCCCATGACTTGCTAGCCGATGTACTGTAGAAGCATGTTGAGCCAAATGTCTTGAGCTAAACAATAGATGAGGAGATGCATACAAGAAGCACCCTGCCCACCAGATTTTGTACATGTGGCAAGATATTGGAAGTGCTTTTGAAGCTGCGGTTGCTGCAAGCACCACATTAATCTTGCTTGTGTTGACAAACTGTGGTTGATAAGATAACGTCATAATAATTAGTTGCTGCTGCTTCTGCTGCTGGCACCGCCGCCACTGCTGTGATTGTGGGGCCAGGTAATCAAACTATATATATATATGCTTAGATGTTATTCTTTGCAAACGATTGACTGAGTTTGAGTCGCCTACAGCTGAGGATATACCCCGTGAGTCTGCGGCTTGATTGTCTTGAAGCCCGTCAGTTGACCTGTCTACTTGTACTTCGCCCCCTACTCTCGGCTTTAAGGCCCAGAGACACGCAAGCAGATCATCGAGCAAGCATTGCCATTCATTGGAGCAGGCAACGCGAAGGCCTCAACTGATAGCATTTACACAGGCAAGCGCCGTAGACCTACTAGTAGCTTGAATCGTGTGCAACCAAGTGCCAGGTTGCAAAGCATCAGATTTTGAGAGAACTAGCAACGAACAGTTTTCAGACATTTGTCACTCTCATCATTTTATGCCGTGGAAACCAGGTGTGGGTCTGGGGCGATGCAGCTTGACCGCATCCAGTAGTAACACGGATTTTGTACACACTGTAGTACAAAATTGCATAGTACAAATTGCTTATTCAACCATAGTCAGCCAAGGTGATCTTCAAGCTTGCACAACATGTCGGCGCTTCTGCATTGCACCACGCTGTGCAATTTTGTTGCTGGCAGTTCCTGTCCCACAGCACAAGTGAAAAGAGGTATACTATGAAGAGGTGCAAGAACCGGCATGCTTACTTTGATCACAAGCTTGTGTGATATGCTGTGGTGCACTCCCCTAGGTATCGTGGTATCCGCAGTTGGGAGGAAGACGGGAAGGCTGAACGATATTTGGAGGCAAAGCTGCGAACATGCGCCAAGCAGTCAAGGCTGCAGTGGTAGTCCTTTTTTGTGCTTTTGTTGGTGCAAGGCATGGCCAGAAGAGCCATGGTTTGCTTGGTAGAGCAAGACCGTTACAGAAGACTTACATATATTGGCGTCAACTTGGCGTATATAGGTGCAAACACAAACACCACTTGCTAAGAGATAGGGGCAGAAGCAGGTACCAAAGAACTCACATGTTTGGTCAAGACTTGGTGCAAGAGTGAAGTGGTGTACAGTGTACAGGTTCAAAACATTTGCTGGCCTATGATCTCTACATGTGGGGGACCCTTTGGATACTTGGCATAGAACAAGTTTTGAGAGGTACAGCAACCTTAGGTATCCTGACTTTAGCAGGATTGCATCGAGGGGAGGGGCTTCAATCAATCACTGACCTTTGGGGCCGTAAGATACGATATTGCTGGATGAGGGAGCTTATCCGGATTCATCCTCATCCTTGTTTTCATTTCTTCTTTTCAAGTAGAGGCTGATATGTGACCCACTCCCGCTTCTGCCCCCTCCTAAGTCAAGTCTCTGTGAGAAACCGTGCAGGTTGTGTGGCAAACTGAGGAACATATTATGTCGAAGCTCCTCCCCGTTATTCCTTCATCAGTTCGACTTTGCTGCGTGCACGGCTGAAGTCTGGTGAAAGCATTGATGACATTGTCCCAGCATCTCAGCAATATGTCTCTGAACTGGTACGATTGAGTATCATGTCAGGGCGACGCCTCTGGAGGCAGTATTTTGAGCCAAACCACCCTTGAGGCCTTGTTTAGTGAAAGTCAGTGGTGCACCGAGCACCCCTCTAGTTTCATCCGCTTCAATATGTGGTGATGGCAGCAGCACCACTTTCCCGTTGAGATACCAGGTCATGCTAGCTGGTGTGCTATGGCCCCATTTTGCCATGCACCTGAACTTCGGTTTTCAACCAGTAGTAGCAGCAGCAACTTGTTGCGACCATGTGATCCTAAGCAGGTTCAGGCATCAACAACTTATATAGTTACACGAAGGGGGTACACACACGTTTGTCTAGTAATGAGTAATGAGGTTGCTCAAACAGTTTGTGTTGTTTTTTCTTAACATTTTTGCTGAGTTTTCGAGTCTTCATTGATTTTCTTTGCCTGGAATTGTGATGGGTTTATTCAGGTTCTTTGGGTTCGTTTGTTTGTCCACTGGAGCCTGCTGAGTCTTAATTCAACTACTGTAGCTGAGTTGAGAGCCAGCTAGAGCACACAGATAACCCATCGGATGAAACCATGAGTACTGCAGATGTTTGCCTTTGAGGCATGTGTGGCGGAAGCAGTTAGGCAAGCCTATGATGGAAAGCTGTGATGCTATCCTCTTCCAATTGGAGGAGCAAAGACGCTCAACACTCTTGGCTTGGAATTGCATTTGCTGGAGGTGCTTGATGAATCGCAGCACAGGGAACATGGACTGTGCAGGGTTGGAAGATTGGAACTCCAATCCGTAGCCTACTCGCTACTCGCTTGTGCCAGACTGTCGTCCTAGCTTACGTGATTGATGCATCCTTCTGAATCGCTTTCCATGTATTTTACTGTAGCTAGTTGCACGTGTGCCAGTGGAGATCAAAAGTTCGTGTGCGCAGATTGCAGATATAGATTTCCTAGTGTGTTTGCGAGTTGTGGCCTTCATGGCTGGCAGTAAGACAGCGGCGAGATGTGAACAGAATCCTGCCGCGTCAGACGCACCAGGTGAGTTCATCTCCAACCGCCACCACACACACATGAATTCAACTATTTGGGTGCGCCAGAGTGTCACTCTTTTGTGTCAACTTCCCCCCCCACGCACCAAAGAACTTACAAGATGGATCCTCTGCACGTTTGAAGCGTTAATTTGTTGGATTTGATTTGGTCTTGACATTTGTTTTCCAACATGGGGCCGCTCTAGAAGCAAGCAAGCAAAGGGCAAATTTTAATTGCATGTTGGTTGACAAACATCCATGACTGCTTCCAGGTGACGCTTAGCAACTTTGTCCAATACCTGGGCAGAACTAACCAGTGTACCATTGACAAGACGCCGAAAGGCCTGGGGTGAAACCTTTTGCCACCGCGTGCAACTAGTAGAATCTTGAATTTTGCACTTGAAGCCTCTGCATTGTTCGCAGCAAATGCGCTGGAGCCTGATTTTGTTGAATGCCAAGCCTCGACAAGGCTGGTACATCCAATTTGTTGACAATTCTCCGGAAGCACGCATGCGTGCCGCTGCAAAGCAGGCTGGCTTGTGATTGTGCCATTGTACATGTAACTTGTTCATACATGTTCGGAATTAGGAGCAGAGCAGATTGCAATGTCGACTCAACTGCGGATATGATGAAGGCGCTGGAAGAAGGAGAGATTTCATCTGAGCGACGCCATGAAGTTCACTTGTTTGGACCTCAGCTTTGATTGGAAGCTCCTTTTTGAGACTTCGTGTGTTTATGCAACTGAAGTAGTTGCTTGAAAGGAACCCATGGTGTCGGGCAGAGTTTCAATCTGTAGCTTTACCAATGTGAACGGGAGCATTAAAGTAGGATCAGGTCGGCGGACACTTATACAATCTTATACATATATATATATATACTCTCTTTACCTCAATTATAGAAGAAATTGCGGCTATATATCTTCTATTTGAAATGTATCCGGGAGGGTGCCCGGCAAGCAACTCAAATAGAATACATGATTAATTTTATATAGATAAAAACCGATCAGATTTGGTGTTTTTGAGTTACTTTGGCATTTTGGACTTTCTTCTAAACAACCTATATCTTCTATATATTTGATTGTGGGCTTTTGTCGTGGATCTTCTATGTGATCTTCTATTTGCAAGCATTCTACTTGATCTCCATTTATATCTTCTATTTGACTTTTTATTCTGAGCTTACTTGATGACTCGACAATAAGGCATCCCAAATCACAAACAAACTCGAGTTTCTATTTTGTCAACTTTCCCGGTCAAGACAAAAATGGTCATGTTGCAAGAGTTGAGTTGGTGCAAAAATCACAATTTTTGAGGTGTAAAACAGGCGCCAGTGAAATCTGGCTTCCAAACTCTCTCAAGAGGTGTTGACCAAGAAAGGCCAAATTGGATCTTAGGAGCTACTTCTGCGGCAGTGAACATCTTGTATTTGAAATGCTCTCCAGGAACCCCCAATTTGCATCGTTTATTTGAACAAATTCCCGGATATTTTCTATTTTTGTGGTATATATATATACTATATGATTATAAACGTGTATATATACATATACTTATATGGTTATATACATGACTCAGACTCTAAAGCAAACTTGTCTCCCGGACTTGGACTAACCGTTTTCTACTTTGGTTCGAGTTTCAGGAGCAAAAAATACATACGCACACACATATGTATATATATATATATGTATATTTTCATAGATACATACAAACTATAGATGGCAATAAACCCACCCTCCCTCAACAATCCCATAACCATGTGTACACAACACTCTGGAGGATCTGTTGAGAGCTCCACGCAACAATGTTTAGAGGTTTGGGCTGAGGTCATTCTTCAGGTTGGTTTGGCAACATATTGTCTTTGGGCTTGTGCGTTTTCTGTATTTTGTTTAGATTCCAGGCTCTTTTTTTCTCTTGCTTGTAACCTTGCCTTCGGCACTCAATTCAAACATGTCAGCTCATTACGAACCCCTTGGTTCAAGCTACCCAAAACTAGCACAGTCGTCAACTCGCCAAAGGGGATAGTCTTGGGGTCTCATACCTGCCATGACAACACACCCCAAAAGAAAGAAAGGTAATGTGGAGCCCAGCTTTTACACTTGTGTGCTTTTGCCATGCTTTTGTGCATCAATGCTGATGATGTGTAGGCAATGATTACACTGACACTGATCGCGTTTCACAACTCTTTGTCCTTTGTTTGGGATAGTGACTTCATTGCCAGGGACAACAGATTCAATCAAAACAAGATGACTCCGTTAAACAGGCCTGTGCTAAATTTCTGACATGGAGTTCACCCTTTGTAGGGTATAAGAGAGGATGTTTCTTTTTGTGATCGGCCCCGTCGGAACTGTCTGCTCGGAGCGGCCCTGTGAACATTGCAAAAGCCCCGTCTGAACTGCAACCGGTATATATATATATATAGAGAGATCTAGAGAGGTTTGCATATATTTACTTGTTTTTTGTCTTATTTAGGGCTGCACATGCACATGAGTGTCATTCCCAGATTGCCGGGCTCAAGAACTGTCGCTTTTAGAATTGCTGTTCTGACAGAACCCCTCAGCAAATGGAAGCTAAGCTAGCAATCACTAGGCCAATACTTTCTCCAAACAGTTTACTGTTGGGGTGCCCCCTTATGGAAAAGAAGCTGGCCACAGCCTCTGGCTGCGCTGGTGAACGCTGTGTCCGGGGCGTTGCTCTTCTTCTCTGCCTGCTGTCCTCTTCTTGTCTTTCTGCTGTGCAGTCCGGCCACAGCTGCCAGCCGGTCTCCAGACCTTGTCCTTCTGTTGTCCTCCTCTTGTCTTCCTCTTGACCTCGTCTTGTCCTCCACTTGTCCTCCTGTTGTCCTCTTTGTCGCTCTTGTCCTCCTCTTGCCTTCTTCTCCACTTTCGTAAGTTTTCAGGTTTTGATATCGGCTTGAGCGTCGGTGGTAAGGATAAATCCAGATCTGCATATTGCGTTAGGAATATTAAAGGGGTAATGAGTTGGCCAAGCCTGCCCCTATTTGTGCTCAGATTCGTATGATGGCTAACATGGTTAGGAGCTTCGAGAGGAACCTGGGATCGTCCGTGTTCCCGACTTCACGCGTGGCCTTCTCGTGATCTTTGTGGGGTCTTGGTGCTTGCTTTCGTGCTTCTGGCATTGGAGCCAGGTGTGTTCTTGAGCATGCTGCTGCAGTTTCCGCCTTCCAGGCTTTTCTGGCACGGCTTCCCGCTAAGGGACCACCTCGCAATGCTTTCCCTGATTGTAGTTGGCCGATTTGTGTTGATGCGGTTCGTGTTGCTCCCATGCAGCACCCTATTGGAGGGTGTTTCCGCATTCAGGTCGTGCACCCCAAGTCCCCCCCTTTTCCTTTTTCACTTCGTTCGTAGTTTGCCGGCTGGTGTCTCACTGTGGTCAGGCATTAGTCCGGGCCTGCGATCGTGCAGCTTGAAGTGGAAAAGCGCGTTTATATATATACTGTTCGGGTTCTCTCTTAGGAAAAGACACGGGCCACAGTCTCTGGCGGCGTCCTTTTCTTGTCCTCGAGTTGTCCTGGCAGCCGCGCTGGCGAACCCTGTCCTCTGGCCACTCTGAGTCCGGCAAATCCTGTGTAATCCTTTTGTCTTCCTGGTGTTCTCCTGCTGTCCTCTGGCCTGTTTTGCTGGTGTCCTCCTACTGGCCACTCTGTCTTGTCCTCCTCTGGCCACTCTGGTTAACCCTATGTCCTCCTCTTGTCCTCCTGGTGTGCTCTGGCCACTCCCTGTGTCGTGTCGTCTTCTTGTTCCCGTCTCATTGGGGAACATATGATTTTTCTTATTACGCCGTGACTTCCGCGGCTGAGAGTAGTGGCCTCGTCCGGTCCTTGTCTTTGTATAAGTGTGTGTGTGTGTGCCACACTCCGTCTCCAGGAGTTCGTTTCATGATTGCTCAAGTCCCTTTTGTTTTTCCCCCACAAAAGCACACAGGGGAGTGGTGCGCAGTCTTGGAGTCACCACTCAATGAAGACACTCCTTGCACTGCGGTGATACCCGGAAAGGACGCTTTCCGGACGTACCTGCGGATGACAACACTCCAAAATTTCTTGCTGTTCTTTGACTCCGTGGTCATTACATGCTATACCCCCAAACCCTTTCCCAGCTGACATGTTGCTGCGCCACCGCCGCTTTCAGTGAACTTGTGAGCGCTGGAAACACCTTTGTTCAAACACCTTCAGTTTCTCGGACTCACCCGCCTTTGCGTTCCACCATCCACTTCACTGTGGATTATGACTGTGACTAACTGCAAACCCTGTGACTAAGTGTGTATCGCTGTGTCCTCCCACTGGGTACACAGTGTGAACCTCTCGCAAGAGAGGCGCCGAGCCACTCCGGACTGCCGTTTTTCTGATTTGCAGTGCCATCTTCGTGGATTATGGTTCGATTATTTGTTTCACCCATGAATCAACGGATTTTCTCGCCGCCGGGCAAACGGGTTGAACGCCGCCGGGCATACGGAATGTCAATGCAGCTCATGTCTCACGACCACTTTTCAAGCTTCAGCTCTCACGGATTTTCCATGCAGCCCATGTGGACATGTCACTCATGTTCCTTTTGACAAGTTTCCGGCTTTCACTTGGCCAGACCCGCTTTTCAGAGATCGTTCTTAGAATTTTACATTCTTTAAACTTAGTCAACTTGTACGGCACCCCACCACAGAGTGGGTCAAATGGGTTTCCAGACCAGAGTGCGTCCCATTTGCGGGAGATCGTTGAAGGACCAAGTCTGGTGGAAGAGGTGGGTGGCAACGGCTTCACGCTGCGAGGAGAGACCTTTCGATTGGGTCACTGCGGATGATGAACCCTGCGCCCCTCCCTTGGCGGGTTATCCCTTAGAGTGGATGGAAGAGGATCAACTTGTGGAACCGGACAGGTGGGAACACGGGTTGTTGAGGTTGGATTCCTCAATGCCCTACTTGGGTGCCACGAAGCCGAAGCCAGTGGGTACTCTTCAGAGGCCCCGTGATGGACGGGCTTTAGTGTGGGATCCCCGCAAACCGCTACCGGGACTACATGAAGGCTCCTGTGATTCAACTCGAAAGGACTGTCTCCTGCTTTTGGGAAAAGGTCCTGATGGGCCAGCAGCCAGGGCTATTACCCCCAAGGAGGTGGTCCAGTTGACTGGGGCGAAAGGGACCCCGATTTCGGGAAAGAAGTCACCAAGGCATTGCTGAGACCCCCCAGGTCACTTTATATGTTGGCCACCAAATGGGCAGCTGCGCAGGTTGAGCCCAAGGTAGGAGTGTGTAAGTTGCAGTGGGAAGAAGAATCTCGAAGGATTTTGGAAGCATGGCTGGAAGAGAACCCGGCCAAACCGGGCACAATGGTTGTTGGAGGGGGAGGCAAGAAGTCCAAGAACAAGGACCTCCCCATCCATGAACAAGCGATGAAGGCCATGAGCTTCGTGCTCCGTCATTCAGCAGGGACACCTGAGTGCCCGATCAACGAAGAAGGTTGGGTCCGATGGGACGATTTAAGGGCCCATGAGGCTTGCCGACGGTTCGGAGCCTGGACGCTCTGGCAAGCGATCGAAGACGATGCAAAGGACCGGGTGGTTGCAACATGCACAAGGTGAGTGGTGGGTGGCTGCATGGTCCGGCCACACGCAGGACCGTGTGGTGGGGCCGGCCGCTCGGGTACCGCATGATGAACTGCCAGAAGAGCTCATCCATGGATCCTACCGAAGGCACACTGCCTCAATCCAGAAGAAGGGACTCCTGCATCAAAGCAGAGACTTGCACTTCCATGATCCCAGGTCGTCTTCAGGCAAATGGAGGCTTGTCCTGGAGACATGCGTGACGATTGACGTGAAAAGGGCAAGTGACCTCGGATGCGATTTCCGAAAGACCGGAAATGATGTTTGGCTCTGTGAGCGCAATGTTCCTCCAGAAGCCATCAAGAGTATTGAAGCGTGGGAAGACCCGAAGGACACTGCACCGCCAACTGAAAGGGCAGGAGGTTCTGGGGCGGAATTCTCCCGAGGAAGGTGCGAGCAGCGCTTCAAAGGGGGAGTACAACTCTGCTGCCCTTGATCTTAGAGCCTACCGCCCCGGAAGCTGGCAACCAAAGTTGGAACCCAGACCTGTCACTGAGGAAGTGGCAGCTACCGCCTGTGACATTGGTAAAAATGCTAGGATTAAGAGATGTGAGCATTACAACTGGCTAGGTACGCACCACACAAGTCATGTACCGCGCACTGCAGGCCCAAAGTGAGCTT
>CAXAMN010005113.1:1101703-1125452 GCA_963970005.1 Durusdinium trenchii | reverse complement strand
GCACTTGTTACTAGAAGCGATGCACTTGTTCCTAGTAGCTTCTTGTTGCTAGTAGCAATTTCTGGAAAAGCTTGTTTTTGCAAGGTCCACTATTCTTAGATCACAGCAGGAACTCAGTGGTAGCATGTGAGCGGTGAAGAAGTTTGCAGTGTGGCTATGACAAGCATCAATCAACGCAGCCAAAAAACACAAGGCCTTGGGTCTCCTTTGATAGGGTCCCTTTCAAGGGAGCTTTTTGTTAAAGGTATCCAAACACAATTCCCTTTTTTGATGGGTCCCCTTTGCAACATTCTTATAGCATCTTATAGCTTTATATTGTTATAGCTCCTTTCTTTTATTCTCTCTCTTCTCTCTCTCTCTCTCCCTCTCTCTCTCTCGCGCTGAGTTTTCCAGCACCCATCGTGGAGGTGATGCATCCGGATCTGGCCGGCGGAAAGTACTATCGAAAGAAGGGCAAGGTGCATGCGTACTTTTTAGCACTACCACGCAAGAATAACGTGCATGCCTTGAAGCATAGACCCATCAGCTTGCCAAGCTTGGTGTCGACATCGATCGTCTTGCGTGGAGGTTGAGCGGGTACGTCAGCAGTTCGCTGCTGAGATCCGAATGCTGGAAGGAAGGCGTGGTGCACGTGGCTGGCCGACATATTGCACAAATTACTCCAGCAGGATGAATGAGTCAGCTTGTTTCGAGCACTGAGCTTACTCTTCGCGGTTTTCCAGCGTTGAGCTCGTTGGCTGCCTGTTGCAGGGATTTGATTCGTTTAGACCAAGAGATGCTGGAGCACGGACCCCAGCCGTGTTGACGCTTTGGAAGGTGCATAGATGAACTCGCTAAGGACCGTGATACCAAACCTGGGCAAGCCAGTCAAGGTAGACTTGCCCTAAGCTTTCAGGTCCTGAGCTACCTCACAAGCTGCTTGAGCTTTGTTGAGCTGTGTGAGTCAATCCTAGACATCGTCTCGTTGTTTTATTCTATTTCTACGTGCCTGACCTGACAAAGGTAAAAGGGCCTTTCAGTGGCAAAACCGCCAGGATGAGGTCTGCTTGCGGAGCCTAATGCCAGGTACATCTCTACATATATACGGTATATATATTGGGAGGGCCCTAAACCAGCTAAAGCATGGCCCTCTTTACGGATGAAACGTGAAGGTTTGCTAGGTGTGATTCGGATGTTAAAACGCATTTTTTCCACAACGTTTTCTCCTTTCAAAACCATGTTTTCCACAACATGTATTGGCTTCAAAAGCATGTTTTCCACAACCTTGTTCCCCTTTCAAAGCAATGTTTTCCACAAACTGTTGTGGCTTCAAAAGCCTGCTGTCCACAACCTTTTCCCGCTTCAAGACCTACTTTTCCACAAGATGTTGTTGCTTTCAACGTCTTGTTTTCTACAAAGCTCGCTCTACCTGAAGGATTAAAGGATGGTTAGAGGACAGGGCCATGTCCAGTCTTGTTGAAAACGGGCTGCTTGGCCAACCGCTCATTCAAACACTACAGTCAGCAACAATTGATACTGGTCTGTACATATGCAATGTTGTGTGACCTTTGTTGTGGTACATCATCGAGGACGGGCCGTCTCGGACATTTCTTTTGCTCTTAAACAACGACTAGACTACTAGACTATATACAACTGGGAATCTACAACCAAAGCTATGGCTTAGGCTATGGCCCATGACAACAGACCTGGACCAGACTTACTCGACCCTGAGACGCCATGACTCGCAAACAAGAAAATATTAATGATAGAATCAACCCGAGTTTCATAAGCCGCTCTCAATCGACGATCATTCCATTAAAACATATTAATGAGAACTGTAACTGAAGTTCTAACAAACTCACCGGTTGACAGTTGACAACCTAAACTACAAGCCACAGGTCTAGCTGAGATTTAGACAGCGTCCGCTTCTAGTGCCAATGAATGCCGCCTATGTGACGCAGCGGCAAAGCAAAGCCGCCACTTCGAGGGGGAGGAGAATGGAAGGGGGTCGGGAGTGAAGCAGCCAATCTGAGTCAATTTTGTGTTTGAGACGGTTTTTACGATTGTCCACAACAGGCACTGCTTGCACTGCAGAAGTATCGGTTTTTGCCACGTCAGCTAAGAAAGTAGCTGGTCCAGTTGCCGCCATGCCCTTTCTTCCACAGATTGACGAAGCCCTGATGGCTGGCTTCTACCGCGCTTTGCTGCTGGGCTATGACCTCAATGTCGAGGCCATCAAGGTTGCTTTCGACTATGAACTTGAAAATCTACGAGAATGCATCCTCTACTGCCAGCGAGTGAACACAGACAATGTTGACATTTCAGACCTGCTGGCCTACACGATGACCTTGCTGACACACGCAAAGTGTGCTTTTCAGAGTGCCGACAAAGACGGCAACTTCAAAGAACCACCCTTGCCACAAGTGTTGGACTACCAGCGTTACAACTCCACGGCACGGGTAAGGCCAATGGCGCATAAAATCCGTGCCCTTGGCTATGATCCGGAGCTGAAGAGGACAGAAGTTGAGAAAGCCATCCTGGTCTTGCAGTCTGAGATGTTTGTCAGTGAAGATTTCCTTGAGGACAACGACCTCCGCGACTTGTTTCTATTCAAGTCTTAACCTAATGCTTCGGAACAGCATTGGCCCTGGCCCTTGGCAAACTGCGGACTTAGTCCCCCGTGGTCCATGGAGCAAATAGAGAGTTTCTGGACAACTTAGCCGCAGCCTATGAAACACGTTTGGGCCCGTTTGGACTTTGGACAGTTTGGACTGCGCAAATATTTGACTAGATGCAACTGTACCAAATTTGTTTCTATCGTGTTTAGTATTTAGACTAGATGTATTTTGTTTAATCACTTACAGTATTGAAGGCGAAGTCTCAAGAAAAAGAACACCGTTTCTGGCAGCTTCAGTGGGCGGTCATGGGCCCTTTGTTTCCTGTCATTCCTTTTTCCTTAGGTGAAGTCTTTGAAGCTGCTTCGGCCATCCTGGATGATGTTGGAGTGCAGCTGAACGCGTGGGCAAATGCTGTGGTCAGTGCCAAGGTCCAGAAGGTTTTGCCAAGGAAGAAGAAGTGAGACGAGGGCGGCAGCGGCTAGTACTGTTGGGGCGCCTTTTTGGGCGGGGGTTAGCAGTACAGGATATGATATATAGTTAGGCAGTGGCAATTTTGGCTGATGATTGTTGTCTACAAAGATCACCACCAATGCGATGCGTGAATTGTGGTCCATGAAAGGACGTTGCAGTGATGGAGTGGTGGCCCGATTGATGGTGAGCAAAACAGATTGATCTTGTTGTCCCGTGGCTTGTTACGCTGTCTGAGCTTCATGACTCATGTCATGTCAGACTGTTTGTCACTGTTGTCTCATTTGCATCATTTGCAAATGCTGCAAAGGAGCTGGAGCTACGCAGCATGGATGATGAGTCAGAGGTTGACCTTCTTGAAGATGTCGATGGTTTGGACAATGATTTGTTGGAGGAACAGATGTGGAATGATGTGGCTATTATTCATGTTTGGAAGTTAAACATAACATAACATAACAGAACTATCAGCCTTTTTGATCTAGGCTTTCGACATGTGCTGTGTACAAACAGGCCTCGATGTATCTTTGGGCTTGTAGGATAGCATGTGACAATGTAACACGCCCGCTAGCTGCCAACTGCCAACAGTTACATGTAACAAAAGACCAAAGGTGCGGAAGCGATGTGTGATCGGTCTGAAGCGATCATCGACCGTGCTGCAAGGATTTTCCAGATGCTCAACTTCCTCAAGACCGTGGCAGCCCCCAGCACTGCTTTGACCTGCTTGAGGCATGCTTGGGGCAAGCAGTCGTAGCTTCAGTTTTCTGTTTTCTGGAAACTTGCTGTAGGGGATGGCTATGATTCATATTCATATTCATATTGAACAAACACAGTGATGTGGTAAGATACTAGGTGCCAGTGATACAAAGAACAGATCTCATAGAGGGTTGAGGTTGAGTTTCATTTGTTAGTCGTTGGTGCTTGTGTTGTTACTTTGGGTTGGTTTTGAATGTTTGCAAACGGTGAGTGCACGCTGTGAGGACTGTGGTGGCGATGTTTCGGGAGAAACAGCGCACCAGGAGAGAAATTTGTTTTAGTTTATCAGCTGCGGGGAGCAAACACAGAATGATCAGAATGAATGAATTAACCAAACCGTTAGTTCGTTCACTTGAACAAAGAGGTCAAAAGGGTCAGAGGGGGTGAGGCGAAACAACTGACTCATAGACCACATGGCCACACATGTCACACGACCGTATCAGCGATCCCATATTAATCATATAATATATCATACATTACATATGTAATGTAATGTATCATATGGTCCTATGGTCCATATCATCTATGGTTGTCACATGTGGGCCCAGTGGTCTGCGAACAACGATCGCACAAGGACTTTCCAGATGCTCAACTTCCTCAAGACCGTGGCAGCCCTCAGCAATGCTTTGACCTGCTGGAGGCAAGCTTGGGGCAAGCAGTCATAACTTGAGCCTTTTCTTGTTCATTCTGGGAAACTTGCTGTAGGGAATGGGTTTTGATTTATGATTCATAATATACTATTATCGCATACTCAGTAAGATACGAGATGCCAGTGATACAATAGACAGATCTCATGGATGGGGGTGAGGCTGAGGGTGATGCTCTAGTTGTTTGTGTTTGCGTTGTAATTTTGAGTTGGTGTGACTCGTGTGACTGTTTGCAACGCTCAGTGGACGCTGCCAGGACTTTGGCGGCGATGATTCGGGAGAAGCAGCGCACCAGGAGAGCCGTTTTTTGTTTCTCAGCTGTGAGCAGCAAACAGCTGAATTATCAACCAAACCGTTAGTTCACTTGAACAAAGAGGTCAAAGGCAAAGGGGTCAGAGGGGGTTTAGGCGAAACAACTGACTCATAGACCACATGGCCACACATGTCACATGACCAGAGTCATATTAGTCATATGGTCCATATGGTCCGTACCGTATGGTTGTCACAGGCACATAGTCCCAGTGGTCTGCGAACAACCATCGTGCAAGGACCTTCCAGATCAACCAAACCGTGGCAGCCCTCAGCAACGCTTAGACCAGCTGGAGGCAAGCTTGGGGCAAGCAGTCGCAGCTTTAGTTTAACATCCTTCTAGACAGGGCTTTGAAACAGGCAAGTAAAGTAGCAAAAACTCGCCGCAGTCAATCCACCAATGACGGATTCCCACACCACCAAACAAACGGTTGGTTGATGCTCCACATAGTCACGTGACATAGTTCTGTGCTCGCCATGTGCTTTGACATTAGGATAGTGACAGGAATTCGGAATGAAACATCACCTAATGTTTGTAACGTCGTAACTGGTAGTCTGGTAGTGAATGCAAACTCTTGGATTGAACATTTATTTTCTTGCACTCGATGATTGTGCGACTTGTGGTTTGCAAGTTTGTTGCCATGCATTGCAAAGCCCTGCACGTTTCTTTGCGACAGGGCCAGGCCAGGCGTACAATCAGTAGAAACCGCGTACTTCAGCACACACTCAGACTGAGACTCTTGACTCGACTCTCAACTCAGACTTAAATGAACAGTTCATTGCCTCGACTAGGCGGTGCCACAAGAATCTACATCATCAAACGTCAAGGCAAGCCGTCTAGTCCGGCTTCCTGACCTGTCAACATGGATGATGTAAACGAAAGAACACATCAGCTGCAGGACAACTGCCAAACAGCATTCACATTTTTCTTACTGTTTTGTTTTGCAGCTTTGCACCTTGTTTTGAACCTGTATCTCAATCTCATATGGCCGAGTTTACCCTTTCTTTTTTGGCATTAGACTATACTCTGGTGTAAATTATACATTATCATTGAAATAGTACTTTACTTTGCTATATTACAGTACCAGTACTGCATTATATTTTACTGCAACTGTCTAGAGTTACTCCAAGTCGTTCTAGACCGGTTTGTAATTTTCTAGACCGGTTGCTTTGATGAAGCTGTAGAGGTGTTCCCTTTAGTGTTTGTGTAAGTTTGTTTTTGTGCCGGTAGGCGAGATCCTCGCGGTTTGGTGGTGGACCGCTCAAGAGAACGGAACAGCAGAAGAGGGAACTTGCTGCTCACATGCGCTTTTGCAAGTTGCGAAAGAAAACACTGTCCCTGACCAAAAGCTTGGCAGCTGCCACCTGTAGTCAACCTAAGAAAGAGAAGAGATTGAACGCAAATGACACCTGCGCCATTGCATTTGGAACTTGCCAACGGCGGACATTTTTGGCAGAACGGTATGACCGTTCTAAACAAACCATTCGGAGAGCCTTTGCTTTTACAGGATTGACGGTGCTTGAGATCCAGCTCAAGCTCTTGCAGGATTTGAAGAATGTTGCTTTAGCAAAACCGCCAGACTTTTCAGCTGCTTCGCTTAGCTGGGATGAAACATCGCAGATTTTGTCACTGGAGTCTATGGACACAAAGGGTGGCCCAGTACTTCGGCACCAAACATCTTCCTCATGGGAAGTAATGGTATGCAGGCTGCACCTTGCCATCGGATGGATGAATGGCGTCAAGCTTTACCGTGAATTTGTCATTCCGCCACTCCCCCTGTCTTCCAACAGTGCTTCTAGCCTCAAGAATGCCTTGTTCAATCACCCGTTGACAGAATCGGTGTTGCAGTTTGTGAGTGAAATACTTGAAGCCAGCAAGCTGTCTGCCTGGATCCATGAGACTGACGGTCACCTTGCAAATGAAAAGCTTCATTTTGAGTTGTACCACAAGCGCCTTCAGGAATCTGAGACTCGCAAACCCAACAGCTTGCCATGTTTGACTGAACAGGTGCTGTGCCAAAATCATCAGGTGCAACTCACAGTCGTCAGCGCAGTTGACAGATCATTCCCAATTTGTTCTGCGCAACACTTTTTCTCCGAATGGGTGGGCATTTCGTGAGATTGCTGGCTAGTGTGCAGCTTCTAGTGAAGGAAGCCACCTTCTTTCATTGGATGCCAAATCCAACCATGGAGGAGTTGGCTGAGGGGCGACTATATTCCCACGAGTTAGTGCAGTACCTGATAGATAACTTGCGCCACAACTCTCGCGAGATGAGCGCAAACCGTGGAGGAGGACGCGGACGGACGGAGTTTAAGCCACGCCAAGAGACATTGTGGTTCGTCTTCGGTGGACTAAAGATGAATAACTTATTGTAACTGTAATAGGTTACATGAAAGTCACCCAACTGCAAGAAGGCTATAGGCCCTTTAGGCTACAGGCTAAAGTTTGATCCTAGAACTGAGTTAAACTAAAGGTTGACGATAGACTACTAGACTGGACTATATACTATACTACTATACTATATAATATATTATAAATTATATATTATATATATTATATAGTAAATATATTATATTGTTTTGCTTTTTGATTGTTATTCGTTTTATAATACATAGTACCGCTATTCAACATGTCAATAGACTATTTGATCTATTGATCTAAGCTAAGGCATGTGACAAAGCTGACTCACAAAAGTCACAAAGGGTGGACCAAGTGATAGATTAAGCGAGATTAAGTGGCCGACTGATTCATAATTATGATGCAGTGATGCGTTATGATACATCATGTCATTACTTACCTGATGTACTTTACGATGAGAGCTATTGTACTGGCCGAGGGCCATAGGTCAAGTGTCCTTTCTTTTGAGCGAGCTGAGTATTGGTCAATGGGCCCAATGTCTTCCCCAGGACAGTTGGGATGGCAGCGCGCAGCAAAAGAGATCAAGCATTGCTTCCAGAAAGTCCTGAACGGACCATATTGGGACCGCTCTCGGGTTGTGCATTGCTGCATTGGGGGGTGCTGCAGTACCCGGGAAGAAGCTGAATCCAAGGTGGCCTCTGCCATCTTGCGGGTGATCATGCGATGTGTTCCAGTCACGCCTTCACTTGCCGATTGGGTAAGACTTGGGCCGAATCTGGACTTCTTTTTGTGTGCAGAGTTCCAGGGGATTCTGACAGCGCTGCTCCTGAATGCTGAATGGGCTATGAACCTTCCACAACAAGACCTTACTGGGGAAGTTGTTTTTGTAGAGTGGAGGAAGCTAGCAGGGAGCCGGTTTCACAGAACCCGACATGTCTTGGTCAACGCTGCAGAAAGATTTCAACGGGTTTTGCTGGCAATCGTCATGGAGCCCTTGCGCCATTTACACTCTGCTTTCTTGAGGCATGCACATACAGCTCCGGACGACCAGGCCTGGCCTCTACTTTTGGCAGAAATGTGGGGGCCCTCAAGCAAGTTCATGATTGTACTTCAATACCTCAGTGCACTGCTAGCTGGAGACGGTAGCAGATTGCGACTCATGTGGCAGTGGGACGGGTGCACTTCGATGTCACACTGGCTTGCTGAACATCCAGACCAGGGCCGGCAGGCCAGGAACCTCATCTTACTTGTGGCTGGAAGTGTCCACAGAAGATTTGCTACCACACTTTACCGGTTCCCGTTTAAGCTCTTTTCTGTGGCAGACGCCAGGAGGTGCGACCATGAAAGTGTGATCAATGAGTTCTATAGCAAACCATTTTGTTGCCTTCAGCCTGGGTGTGCTCGAGAGATCAGAAAGACGATACCACGAGAAGAATTCGTGGAGCGTTTGCCACATTTTAGGTGGTTTTCTTTGCTGATGACTTTTATCACAAAGGCCACAGTCGCAGGCGTTGAAAGGCGCCACGCCACGCACAAACAACAAGCCAATCGTGGTATGCCATTTCATATGTTTGCTGCTGGATCGATTGTGTCTGAGTGTAAACAACAAGCATCAGCTGTGGATCGCATGAAGCAGGAGCGCTGGGAAGCCCAACAATCAGAGAGACTTGAAGAAGGTCTCGAAGCTGACAGTGCTGGTCAAAGCAAGGCCACAGCACGTCGTTCATGGAGACGGGACAAAAAAGAAGACCGATTGATTCGAGCATCCTCAGCCTTGGATATATTCAAAGTCGAATGGCACCGCAGAGAGAAGGCCCTTGGAAGGAATTGGAATTCAGCGTCAGCAGAATGTTGGGCAGCCTGCAAAGCTGCTTTCACAGAGTTGCCTCAGAATCAGAGGGATGTTTTCTGTGCCCGAGCAAATGCAAGCAAAATTCAAGCTGCCGTGAACAGAAAAATAATCGCAAACAGGGGCAGCCCTGATGCAGACTTGGAAGGTGGTCCTGATACAAATCTGCATTTGCCAGAGGCGGACTCTTTGGCCATCATGATCCAGAACGACACCATGCCTAGCACAGTTGTGCGACAGCGCAAACCGCCGATGCCCAAGCACCTTGCGGTCCAAAGCTTATTGGCTCCATTTCTGCAGCAAGCTCAGGATGGCAACGATGGCATTGCAAAGCAACGGTATCCCATAGATCCTGCAGAGCTGCGTGCCAGATCCAAGGCACAAGGTGGCATGCGGAAAGCAATCGAAACGTTTGAGAAGCAGGCAACCACTATTGCCGGTGGCGAAGCTGTGCCCGACAAAGTTGTGTACCCTGGTTGGTGCGGAGCTTTGTGCCGGATGCAAAACACCCAAAGGACGGTGAAGCTGCGCACAAATGTTGTTGATGCCCTTCAGCGCATTGTTCGAGATTCCGGGTTGAAACCTGGCTGGTTCTCTCAAGCGTCCATTGTTTTGGCAGCAGAGCAGTACCAAAGCCTCGATGATCCGACCCCCTGCAATGTTACCTTCTATGCACTCATCCATGCGTGCGGGCGCCAGGCACATCACAAAGCCCAAGTGACCCTTGCGGAGCTGGAGTCATTGTTTTGCCCTCCGGGAATCCAGGCGGTATGGTAAACGCATTGGGAAACTGTTAACTGTTATTGCTTGCCACCTGTTTGTATGATACCAAATCAAAGCAACAACATATATCATATGATCATATAATCATATATTTATATGAACCATATGATTCATATATGATATCATATGATATCTTATGACTCATGCTCTGTGATATGATAAGTCATCAGTCGATGGAAACTATGACTCGACCATGACTTGACTGTGACACTATGATGTCTCCATGACTCTAAGTCTATGACTCTATGACTAAGACTACGACTATGGCTCAGACTATGACTATGACTCGACTCTAAGTCTATGGCTTGACTATGACTATGAGGCCCATAGGCAACCAAGGGGCCTCAATAGGCCATAGCCCAGATGGAAGTGGACCCATCTTTCCTGCTCCCCCGTTTTTGACATGTCACCATGCGCTAGGCCTTCGGACCGGGCTTGCTACTGCGTCACAAACGGCATTGTTTTACAACGCCGCTGAAGTCCCCCAGACGACCATTGAACCAAGGGCAATGTGGCAGGCTCTTCGGGCGCAAGAAGTCTAGAATTGAAATGGTACCAAAAGATAGACTAGAAGCTGGACTTGACTATACTATACGTCTTTTGCCATCAAATAAACGTCAGTTTTGGCAAATAGTAGAAGAACCTCAAAGTGAATGTAGGGTTTTGAAGTTTTGAAGTTTTGAGCGATGGGCCTTGAATGGTTGGTTCAGCTTGGTGTGTTTCGGCAGGCTTGCCTGCATCTCTGAAGATGAGTTCGCTGCGGCCATGTGTTTTGAAGGAGATTTGCCCACCGAGAAGGTATGTCTCACATTGTTGACTTGGAAGTTCCCTGCTCATGGGGAGCCACGCCTTGACACCTATGAAGTGATTGGGGTGGGGGGGAAGTACGAGGCAGTCTGTTACAATACACGCGCCGGTGGCCGTGAAGGCCATAGAGATGATCCTGTTGAATACGATGGAATTTTGATGCTGGAAGACATCAGTATACGTTCGACCAAACGACGCCGTTCCGACACTGATCCTTCTGTTTTCTTGGAAGAAGAGCGGGATTTCATTGAAGAACTCATCAAAGAGCTTGAAGGCCAAGACATGTTAGCTCAGCCTTTGGACCATGAGACATCAGATGCCGAGCAAGAAGCAGGCGCGGAAGAACATGCCAATGCAGCTGCCGATGTGGCCAACCCCAACGCTTCTGGACCACAGGATCCGGAAAACACTGGCCAAGATGTCCCGAATGCAGCGGAAGATGGAGCAAGAGATCAACCTGTGCAGCCTGCGCAGCCAGAACAGCATGACGAAATTGTGATTTATGACAAAGGTGGCTGGGACTTTGCAGCTCGCGGCACGGATGTCAGTGTTGGGCGTTTACACCATTTGGGAGCTTCCTCTCTCAAAGCTACATGCAGAATCCACCGTGCATGTACTTGTGCTGTTTCCCTGCCCGAGATGGGGACAACAAGGCACACCCAGGTGACGCAACGGCTGGGCCGTGAGCCAACCTTTCAGGACATTGAGGCGGATCTTAAGGGATGGCTTGCTGAGGGCTTGAGGTGCGCCGCGGAAGGACATGCTCAAGGCAGTTTGCAGCTGAGATCTGACGTGTGGCTTATGAGGATTCGGAAACCGAAGGCTTGGTCCTTGTGCTGAGTTGAAACCTCCGAAGAAGTTAGAACATAACTTAACTATTTTTACATAAATTATAATAAAAATAATAAGATCTATTAAATATGTTATACAATTGGATTAGCCACTAGTAATAATAACGTTTTTGCAGCTCATTTGCCAACGACCGCCATTCAATGGAGTAGCTGAGTAGCTGTGAGACTTCCAAAGTAGCTGTGAGGTCATTGTCATTGTGTCATTGTTTATCTTAGTCAGTCTGCCCCAGACTTGTGACTTGTGTATGAGGCGTAGCAGTGACCAGCTGAGAAAACTTTCACTTTGGCAAAGGCCAAGGCGCGGAAAGTCAGGGCAAGGAATGGACCACATGTGCACATGTAGTGTAGCTGTAACACAGCTGAACAAAAACATTTCTAAAACTGTTCATTGATTGTCTTTGATGACAAAGAAAGTGGGCCCAAATGATTTGCCTCTTGCCTATGGATCCGGTGAAGCTGGACTGGACAAACCTCAACAACAAATCTCAAAAAAAGAGTCAGGCCATGTGGCCAAACCCTAAACCCTAAACGTCTCGGCATGAAATTGGGCAGAGTTCGGTTTACATCTTAAGTTATATAAGGACTTGTGGAAACTGTGCGGAAACAGTGTGAAAACTTTGCGGAAAACGTGTGGAAACTGTGCGGAAAAAGTGCGGAAACTATGCGGAAAAAGTGTGGAAACTGTGCGGAAACTTTGTGGAAAAAGTGCGGAAACTTTGCGGAAAAAGTGCGGAAACTTTGTGGAAAAAGTGCGGAAACTTTGCGGAAAAAGTGCGGAAAACTTTGTGGAAAAAGTGCGGAAACTTTGCGGAAAAAGTGCGGAAACTTTGCGGAAAAAGTGTGGAACATAGATCAATTAGCTGGTGCAAATATATGAAATTCTTTAATTTCTTTACGAAACTATGATTTTTGATGTTTTTTTATCACAGGAGTTGGTTTTGATTTTTCCACATTGTGATGTATTGTTACCACATTTTCCACACTTGGCATGACAGTTTTCCACAGTCTATGCCATTGTTGTCCACAATCTCTTGGACTTGTTTCCACATTTCTTGAGTGTGATTGCCAGAGTCTTCCACATTTGCATTCAGCTGTTTGCCACAACAGTTTGAGTCGTTCAGTTTGTGTGTAAGCTCAGATTTCCACAACTGGTCGGGATGGTCTCAGGGTGTTTTCCGCAGTCTTCCTTGTAGTGTTCTCTCGGCTTCTCGCATCGTATACCAGGCTATGTCTATACCAGTCCGCCTACCTGCTCCAGCCATTCTCCACACAATCGCTTTGGAGGACAGATTCAGAATTTCAACGATGAACATCTTACCTCAGTTGCCGAGTTGGGACCTCTTTTGTTCAGCAGTTCAGGTTAGGTCATTGGTCATTGTTTCAGCTCTCAGCATTGTTGTTGCGTGCAGTCATTTGGCCACATGTTGTGAGAACTGTAGATTGCACCTGTTGCCAGTGTTTGCACGCCGCTCCCGTTTCCGATTGGCAGATCAAGTGTGGGGCACCCATTTTAGGACTCCTTTGCCGTGCCCTTTGCCATGTTCATGTTCCTTTAGTAGTACAGTGATTCATGATACCGAGACGCAGCACAAGGAAGCGACCAGCAGCAAGCAGTAGTCATTTCAAGGAAGAGTCCGTTGACTCTTCCAGGAACGCCGGAGTGCTGGTGAAGCGGGAACAGCATCATCCGGAAGTCCAGGTAAAACGTGAACGAACAGAAGCGGTCGTGCGCAAGGCGGGGGGGAGCCAAACCCAGCGATGATCAGTCAGTGTCACTTCATTAGTCTTTAGTCATTGACATTGAGTCATGAGTCATTTACCTTACATTGAGTTTAGGCCCACGTTCAAGGTAGTATACAAAAGTCCTAGTATATCGTCGTTTGCTTTGTTGTTCTCTTTCCAGGTGTGCCTAAAAGAGGTTTGCCATAGTCAGCAATACACAACAGACCAATAATAAAAGGACATATGGACTGGACCATTCCAGAAACCACTATACTTATATACTTGTTCCAGCACTTTTGATAAAGCCGACAGGCTACCCGACCAGTTGCACCATCTCCCAGAAGCAGTGCCGACTCGGGCTCAACGACTTCAACGCAAAGGGCTTCAAGGGCCTTGCAAGGTGTGGAGAGCGCTGACCAAGAGGGCAATGACAATGCCGATGCCACTGGGCCAGAAACTGCAAATGCTGCTGAGCAAGATTTTGCAGAGGGTCCTGATCTGAATCGGGTTGACGCCTACAAGCCTGTCAGTGCGGGCACCAGTCCACAGGGCTATAGCAAGCCATCAACATCTTTTGTTGAGAACGGAATGTCTCAACTAGAGGACTTCATTTGCGAAGCCATTGGTCGACTTGATGATGCGACCAAAGCTGACATGCACTTGGCAGCCCAACGTTGTTTCCAGATTGGTACAGCTTGCAGTGGCACTGATGTCGCAGCTCTTGTCGTCAAGGGGTTTGCAAGAGCCTGGAGCAAAATCTCTGGGAAACATGTGGACTTCAATCACTTGTTCAGCTGCGAGCTAGATGACAAAAAGAGGGACTTTATCCACAAAATGTTCACTGGCACAAGTGATGCCTGCGATGTGCAGCTGCTTCTGCGGAACTCAGCAGATCTGATTTGTACTGACCCAAATGGCTACTATGATTGCTTGTCGGGCCAAAGCATCCGTGATGGCATTCCTGTTTGCAGCGATTTGATGGTGGGATTTCCATGCCAAGATGTTAGCAGATTGAACCCATCGGCCGAGAGTGCACGATGGGTCATCCGGGACAGTGGCCGGAGAACCGGCAAGGTCTTCAGTGATGTCATGGAGTACTGCAAGCGCGTTCTTCAAGATTCTGAAGCAAAGCAAGTGTTCCGAGGATTGCTATTGGAAAATGTTCTTGGGCTGTTGAGCCCGCCCAAGGGGACAAACCCAGAGACTGGGGAGTCATGGCATTCCAACCTTGACTACTGCGAACGGGCTGCCACAGGAGCTGGTCTGATCCTAATACCGTGCATTCTGGACCCAAAGATGTTTGGCATCCCCGTGTCTCGGCAGCGAGTCTGGATGGTATGCATTCCTACATGGATGGCAACGGCGGCCAACATGAGTAAGGAGGATGTGGTCCTGATGGCTCATCGCTTGCTTGACAGGCTTTGTGATGATCCTACAATTCCATGCAGGAGTCTCAATGACTTCCTTCTACCTGCCAGTCATGAACTGGTGAGGTCGCAGAATATCCTTGCCGAACAAAGCCGGAAAAAAATATTGGAGCGAGAGGCAAAGTCAATGGAGTCAAAGCTCAAGGGGGAGGAGAATGGCAACGCATCGAGAAAAAAGAGCGGACCACCCAAATGGGCGGATCAGCACCGCAAGGCCATGGAAAAGGATGGCAGGGATTGGTGGGAACCTTCCCATCCTGGAGATGCAGTTCTCCAAAACCATCCTGGACTTTATGCCCTGACAGAGCGGCAGTTTGATTAGTGCAAAGTGCTCAATATTTCCTTTCCGGACCAACGTGTGGCCACTGTGGAACTTTCACAGAACCTCAGAGGCTGTACAGCCAGGGACGTGAAGCACAATACCGCAGCTATCGTCACGCCAAATGGCCAACAGTTAGTTCTGCATCAAGCTCGCTGCCTCACTGGCTATGAAACGTTGCTTCTTCAAGGCATACACTACGGACCTGAGCAGTCAAGACTGGCTCAATTTTCAGACTCCCTCCTTCAATCTCTGGGTGGAAATGCCTTCCAGGCTCATTGCTGCGCGGTGATGTTCGTGGTGAAAGAAGCCTTGCTGGCCAAGTTGCAAGCAGCCGTTCATGTGGAGAAGCAGAGGCAGCATGTGGACAGGTCATGTAGAGGACGTGAGCCTTCCAAAAGGCTACGAAGCATGGATGAGTTTTGTGAATGGTCAGAGTGAGGGGCGGCATGCGGCATGGTAGTGTAGTGTGCAGTTGGAAGGATAGCAACTGGGCCCCTGGGCACTGTGGACACATGTTGAGACACATGTTTGACAAAGAAGTGTTAATCAGCCAACAAAGAGAACCGTCCTAGAGTCCTAGTCCTGGCCCTGTTCTTCCCCGTCTATGTTACCGCACAACAGTCTCAGCACATCAACTTACAGTAACTTACAATTCATGTAATCTATAAGTTGTCATATTCATCAAATATCATATAAACTAAATGAATCATATATCATATATCATCGGATTATCATCGTATACTATTCACTATTTAGTAACTATTCTATGTTTACTATTTCATATTATCATATAATTATAATATCAAACCATATCACGCTTTGTTGTATAACTTGATGTTCATGTTCGATGTGGTTGTCAGAATTTTGTCGATGTGCACAAATAGCAATAGAACCTGGAAGCCCGCTACGTTTCGCCAAGAAAAGAAGGCGGTCGCAATCAACTATCTTTTGCTTTCTCCTCCTTCACTTCTTCAGCAAAGCATTTGAGATAGTTTTTGTTTAACTCGGGCTCACACTTCTTTTAGATCTTTTATGTGTGGAATGCGGCATGCGAGTTATATGAAGTTATATGATTTGGTATGATATTTTCAGGTACGGGCATTCAGCATTCATTTGAATGAGCAATTTTTTACAGGCAGATATGGTTGCAGCTTACAAGTTGCCACTTTGGCACATTGACCGACACCTTGTGTAGCCTTTTTCAGTTGACTCGCGAAGCTCATAGCATAGCCTGCCTGTTACCTGTAGCTGTTGCTGACAGTGCCGGATTCTGAAGGTGCGCTTTCGCTGCCTTCACATGCATCTCAGAGCTCTTTGTGGGGAACTTCTTCCTTCAAGGGTTGCAGATTCTGCCGGCGAGATCGGACCTTCCCAAACCCTGTGGTACATGCACGGGATGACAAGCCTACTCTCCAGTTCAAGAGCGACAGGCACTCGGACTGCCTGCCCTGCATCGGAAAGATCCGGAAGGTCAATCCACAGGTCAGTTCCAGCAGTGAGTCCAGGAATGCGTATGCCAAGAGACTATCCGAAGATGATGCCACTTACTTGGAGCACATGACCGACCTGGGAACCTATGAGGAAACCCTCCAATCATCAAAGACCAAGAGACGCAAAATCAGCAAAGATGGCAGTGACAAGGAGCGACGTCAATCAAAGTAGCGTGTGTTGTGCGTCGTGGATGTTGGGCTTGCAGGAAGCTAAAAACAAAACAACAATTGATCGAATTCATGACTCGACTTAAGTATGGGAGGTGGTTCTGGTTACGTGTTTGGGTTGCCATTACAGACTTGGTGCATGATCCATGCTTCAACTTTTCTCATTGTAGTCAGTCTATGAGTCGAATCTATAGTCTATGAGTCTATGAGTCATGAGTCTATAGTTGTTCCGATAGTTTCTGAAACTTGAGCGCTTGCTCGTGCAACAATAAGGCGGAGACAGAGGTGGCGGATGAGATCATGGACGACCGTGAGACTAGCATCAACATGGCTCAGGAGACTGGGCTCGAGACTCGCAAAATGTTGGGTGTCCTGTGGCCAGTTCCTGTCTACACGCAGATTGTTGGTGAAGCCCCCAAGCCTGAGCAGCTGTCATCGATCAACATTGCTGGCGCGCAAATCTCTGGCGTCTTGCGAGATGCCAAGCATGGCAATCCCACAGGCCCTCTGCCAACCAATCAACAACCGGACCAAAAGTTGTTTGTTGTGTCTAATCATTTGTTCGGCGATTTGTCAACTTGTTGTGTCCAATCATTTGTCAACTAATCAGCACTATTACTAATAGCGGTTTTATCATATCAACATTGATGAGACAGCGGTTTTGATGAAATGCTATATATATATAATATATATTTTTGTTTATAGTATATATTGTCTATCGTCGATGTTCTTGCGACTGGAGAAGTTCTTTTGTTTTTTTCTGTTTCTGGCAGGCACCTACGAAGTTACTGACTTCAAGAGAGCCTATGGCTCTAGCGTCTTGAAGGCTGCATCGACGGAGACAGCTGTGGGCGCCAAAGAGGTTGACAACACTTGGAAGCACGTTCAGAACATCTCAACTGTGAGTACAATGGAGGTGCGAGCGGAAGTCGGTTCTGAGTTTGATGGTTTTCTTTCCGCGCATGTAACAGATGTAACATGCACATAGTAGCTGTGGACTGGAACTGCACTGTTCAAGTACAGGCATGTTGTACAGGCTATATAGCCCGGCTAGCTAGTGTAGGCCCACCATGGGTGCCCTAACCTACCATGTGAAGGTGGAGAAAGATGGAGTGGCCCACCTCTTTTTGGACTCAGCGTCGAGCGCCAAGCGTGGCAAAGATGACTTTGATGATCTTCTGGACTTTGCTCCGGCTATCTCCGCCGGCGGTGCAGGCGTATACCGTACATGTTACACACATGTTACATGTCTCTTTCAAGTCTTTCAAATTTAGTGTTTGCAGTGGTGAAGTGGTTGGTTGTGGGTAGGGTAGGTTTATAAATGGAACAGTTTTCAAAGGTTCTAAACGAATGGACTGCGAATATGTCACATGTCAATAGCAACAAAACAAACATCGACGAACTACACACACATGTCACATTGGCTGGGACATCACATTGCTCGTGAATCTTGCACGGGGCGGGGTTACCGTGCCATCACTCACCATACCATACAATATATAATAGAAATGAAGAATAATATATGTATATATATTATGTATAATATTATATATTTATTTACTACAAATAATATGTCATGAATCATATACGCACCAGTTCTGCCACAACCTTTGTGCAGGTCAGAAACTGCCAAAGCCTCGCCCAAAGCCAAAGGGTAAGCCGAAGCCGGGTCCGAGGCAAGGCGGCGGCGGAGGCGGAGGTGGTGATGGAAAGCTCACAAAACAAATGAAGGAGATCCAGAACTCGGATCGTGTGCTGCTTGAATGCAAGCAAACTTTGCAGAATCTAGGTTCTGATGAGGGCCTCGAGATGGTGCGGCCCAAGGCTGTTACCGGTTTGCTTGAGAGGCTGAAGAACCGTTTGACCCCTGCACTCTGTGGAATCTACACTCAGGGCTTTGATGCCTCGGACCCTAGTGCACCTGCATCCACCGGAATGATGTGCTTAGAGAACCTCCGGACCTACTCACGGATCTTGAGCGGAGTGCAGGACTGTGTTACTGTGTTTGTTGGTGAAACATTTTTTGGAGTTTGAGTCTCAGTCCAGCGTTCGTTTGCTGTTGCGGGTTACCACCTGACCTGACTGTAACACTAATTCTGCAACTTGTCTGAGCAGTCTGAGTCTTACTTTTGTTTAAAGATGTCCACCATTCCAATTCCTCTTTTTGCAACATGGTTTTGGTGTTGGTTTAGGCATTGGCCGGATATCGAGATTGACCGTGACACTGATGCACTGATACTGATGCCTGTTGTTGTGCTTTTTGTTTACTGTACAATTTTGCTATGATTGCGCTCATGGGAGGATCTTGTGAACGTATTGCACGACCAGAAGGTGTCAGGTGAAGAGCTCTGGAACAAAGCCAATGAGAGCAAAAGCAAAGACTTCGAACCTCCAGCGAAGCTGTATGAGTTGGCTCTTCAGCGTGAAGTGGCTTGTCTTGGCAATGATCAAGCAAAGTCAAAGAGATCAAACAAGAAGTTAAACATATCGGAATGATGGTATAAAACAATAATAATATAGTAACTATAGTAACTAGAGTAACTAGTATATAAATAATATAATCAATTTAATCAATACCATTACAGTGCTAAGTGCTAATGACAAGAGCCCTGTTCTACGGCTTCAAGTTTAATTGTCCCAAGCCCTTGTTCCATAGCCACGTATGATGGGGACTGACCAAGAAACCACAGACTAGATCTACACACTACACAAACACACCAACAACCAATTTGCCACAGGAGGAAAATTTTGAGAGCGGATTGCGCTGGGGGGTGGGTTTTTAATTCATAGGTTTTTTAATGATTTCTCGCTTATTGTTTGTTAATGTACAGATGTGAGGCATTTCCAGATGATTGGAAGCAGATGATGCAGTTGCAAGATGTGTTTCTACTTTCTTTTGTCAGAGCCAGCGTGACAGTAAAGAAGATGATTTTTGGAAGAATGCATAAGGATACTACCACAGTCAAATCATCTGCTGCAGACAATGCAAGCAAGGAGTTGGCGCTAAGACATCTCATTTTTCCGCGCTAGTTCTGTTCCAAAATCTAGTTCTAGCAAGCATATGCTTTGCTTACCTTAGACACAGCTTTCTTGAACTTGTTCAAGTAGCTGGCCTTGTTTTCAGCCACAGCTTGGTTGTGCAATTTGGAAAAGTACAGCACCTTAAAAGTGTGGCGAATTGCACGTGCCTCATTCAAAATCCGTGCATAATTGCGAAACCAAGAGAAAACTTGTTCGCAAGCCGACGTATTTGTCTTCGCAAATCGCCGAGACAAACGCTTGACGTAGAGTGGATTGTACACGCAAGTCTTCTTGTGCCTGTGGGCGTGGAACTTGTCAAGGCTCCAATATTTGATTTGGGAGAGGGACTTCTTACTTGCATGAGTCGGTGCGAAACCACAGACACGGTCCATGATGAATCCATTGACTTTCTGGTACAGAGGCAAGACTTTCTCCAACGACTTCTGGACCACTGGGTTGTTCTCCGGCTTGTCCATGGCAACCACACAAAGAATTCGTTGATCCTGCGGGTTGACTAGCATGAACCATCCATGCCCAAAGGGTTTCAAAGAACCGTCTTTCCGAGGTCGTCCTGCATGTGTGGTAGTTTCGCCACATTTGATGTGGACCTTCGAGTGACCATCTCCGACAAGTTCAGTCACTGATGCCCTCTTTTTGGGTGGGAAAGCAACCTTGTGCACATAGTCATCATACTTGCGGAGCGCAGCCTCTGAGATTTCATCTCCAATGACAATGTCTTTCTCGCACCCAATCAATGAGAGCTCCTGCAAAGCCAGCCAGTACATGACACAGTCTGCGTGCATTGCACGGAAGCGAACTTCACTGTGCTCATGGTCAAAAACTGATTTGTAAGCAGCCTCTATGGCTCGAGCGGCCAAGAAGCCTCGAAATTCCAAGGCTGAATGATATTTCAAATAATCCAAGGAGAAGCCAAGCTTGTTGTTCACAAACAGAACATCCGGGACATTCTCCAAAGTGGCTGTGTTGATCTTCTTTCCATCATCCAGCAGGAAGTTAGGTCCAAAAGTTGTGCGGCACCCATAGGCATTGCAACGCATGGTGCGTACAGTCGTTTCACATGGACCTGCCAAGGTGTACACCACAGCTGCCACATCATGCCCTTTGGAAAAGGAACGGTGTCCACAAGGGCATTTGGTGAGTTGGGTCGAATACACTTTCCGAGCTAAGGCTCCTCCAGAAATGGAATACGGCACCTGAAGCAAAGTTGAAGAGGAAGGGATGCCCAGGACAACCTTGAAGAAATAGTACCGTGGATTCAACATCATAGAGGATAGCATGCCGATGGATACTTCAACCTTGTCGTCACCATCCATTTTAATCGCAAAACCTTCTATGTGCTGCAAAGCAAAGAAATGTGAAGCCTGAATGTCAAGAACAACATATTTGCCTTGCGTCAGCGACATGTTTCGGGGGATGATCTGAAGGCTGGCACCGAGTGGACGAAGCATGACACACCCATCAAGAGCTGTAAAAGGACCATCTCGAGGACAAGCAACAGGACACCCAAGGTTCTGCAAGGCCACAACAAGACAAGCATTCTCAAAGCCATCTAAAGATCCATGACCACCCTCAAACTCCAGTGCGTTCTGCAATTCATCATCAAGCTCATCTAGTCCATCTGATTCTCCAATACCAGGGAAATCCGGATTCTGTGGCGGGTCAGCTGGCATGGCTGATGAACTAAGACTGGAATTGTTGACGCGAGACCTTTTGGCAGGCGATGGAGAAGGCGTATCCAGCTCGATGGTGTCAATGCGCTGGCTTTTGAGCTCCTTGAATTTGGAATCCACTTTTTCCTGCTTGATCTTCATGCTCATCTCATCCGGAGGCAGCAAACGCGGTGCTTGTTGGGTCTCAACTAGCTCACCACCAAACAATCCACGACCGCGAATGGTGATGGTGCGTGGGACCTGTTCTCCGCGAAGCAAGCGGGCAAGAAGTTCTTGGGACCAAATTGAATCAGCGTGAAAAGACTCTGGGAGTTCATGGGCCTGCGGATTGCGTTTGTACGCCCTAAAGATTGGCCGTTCAGCTTCTGCAAGCAAATCTTTCGCCTCAGGGTTAGGCCATGGGATGAAAGGCACGCTTGTCGCACCTGTGCTAGCAAGGCGCCAATACACACCGTGATCGGTCAAGACTATAAGGTGCGTTCTGGCTAGGATAGCGGCCAAATCTGCCTTGTCCTCAACGCCAGCAAAAGAAGGAGCGACAAGGTCGAGGAAGTCTTTGTGCTCTATCTTCTGCTTTCCTGAGGCTTGCGTGCCCTTCACCAAGTCTTCTTCAATCTGCATGTTGTACGGATTGTTGCAAGCATGCCGACCGGCTCCTTGGTCAAATTGCGCAGATGAATATCTGGCCCAGACGGTAGCATCCTCTTCCTGAGGCAAAGATGTAAATCTGCATCTAGAAACATCAATATATTGATAAAACTTTCGAAAACTATGTATTTGTTTGTACAGATACAGTTACCCCAAGTGTAATTATATTTTGAATTATTTTGACATAGAGATACACAAGTGAAACGTAAAAAGATAACCACAAACATATCTCTGTCGGCGAGGAGCAGACGGGTTGAGGAACGCTTTGAGGAATGAGGCATCCATTTTCTGAAGCAGACCATCATCAAAGACGCCCGGCTTGAATTTGGTGATCGGCTCCGCTTTGAAGAAGTCCAAATGCTTCGCTGTGACGATGCCCGGGACAAGATCTGTGCGTCCAGCTTGCTCAATTTCAAACCTCGACTGAGCAAAGAGGACTGTCTTGGAGCCCAAAGATTTGCCAACCCTTGTGCGGCCAATCCATGTGATAGAATGCTGCCGCATGCTTGGCAACATGTGCACGAGGATGTCGTCAAGGAACCAAGGAACAAAGCTCTTCAAAGTAAAAGGCCAATACTCAATGGTTTTGGCATTTTGTCTACCTTTGTAGTAGTTCAGCAAAGCCGTGGTAACCTTCCCCTCATTCCAACCTTCAAGAGGACCCCCGGGTTGATGTACTTGTTCATCGGTCCATTCCATAAATTGGTTCCGGTTGTTGGAGCGTGGTCCATGATCACGAATGAAGCGATAGCCATTCTCACGGGCTTGCTGATCAATGGTCATCTTCTTCTCGAACTTTGGTTTGATGATCCAAAGGCGCAATTGCATCCCACCCATGCGATCAAGCATATAATTGAAAGCAGACAGGCCTAAACGCACCTGCTGGCCCCAATCGAAACGGAAAGGATGACCATGACAAGAATTCATGCAATCCTTGGAGAAGACTTTATTCTTATGCAAGTAGATGTGCTTGAAGATGTCCACAAACTTCTCATCAGGATTAGGAGGATCAGCGGCTGGCAAGATGACTATCTGCATGCTATAGGGGACTTTCGGCTCTTCTTTCATGTTGAACGGAGGTGGAAGTTCACTGTACTTCTCCTGCGCACACAGTCGGTAGAGAGTGTTGTCCAAAAAGTCCTGCGTCACATTGAGCTTGTGATTGACAATCACATCAGCATACTGTTCGACTTTGTGGCCCATACTGTCCATGTTGCGAAGAGGCAAGTCACCGATCGTCACATCGCCCACAGGACGATCAGACTTCAAAGGCCTGCGTTCGGGACCAATAAGCTTTTGGCCATTGACTTGGACTACTGCTTCGGCAAATGTGAGTTTCCCGTCTTGGTCTCCAAGGTCTCTGTTGAAACCATCCCCTGCACCAAGCTGAAGTGCCATGGTAGGTGACAATGAGCACAAAGAAGACGTCAGGAAGCGGATGAGAGCAAATCAGATTTGAGAGCAAAATCTAGCAGTGGAAGAATCAAATGACATGGAAGTGACATCAACTACTGCAGGGACATGCATGAAAGATACCTTCAATGACAGAAGCCAGCAAATGAAGATTTTTTGTGAAACATTGCTCAGAAGTTGCATATTCAATTCTGACGTTCCAAGGAGATGAGATGTAGAGGTTCAGAATGCAGCAGATAAGAGGATGACCTGTCAGGAGTTCCAGATGCGTTGATAAGTGCATTTCTCCCAAGGAGAAAACAACACTCAAGAAAATAGAGAAGTCTGCAGAGGACCAAAAAAACCAAAAAAACCAATTTTCTGAGGCTCCTAGGGAAATAAAGAAGTCTGCAGAGGATCAAAAAAACCAAAAAAACCAAAAAAA
>CAXAMN010005113.1:1000440-1101303 GCA_963970005.1 Durusdinium trenchii | reverse complement strand
ATGAATTAAAAACCCACCCCCCATGACAATCCCTTCTGAAAATTTTACATCCCAAAGACAAACCCAAAGCCAGGTCGAGAATGCCGCGGGCGAGAAGCAGTATGATCGCATCATGGAGCTGCTGGATGATCAGGAGGAAAAGTTCAATCTGTCCATTCTCTCACCAGAGATCCGTGCAAGGTTCCAGGAAAGGGAGATCACAAGGCTCGATGGAATCAAAATGTCAGTCTTTTGTAACGCATACCGCTTTCACTCACCCTGTTCCTGTTACTCTTAAAGTTGAGTTGGCTTTGTTCCAATTCAGTGTGCAGCTTGGTGTTACAACCCTCCCCACATTGAAGAAGACCCCTTCAACACAGGCTCTGCGTTTCTTTGTTGCGGGAGAATGACAAAATTAAGGAAGTCAAGAATCTTGTGGACGTGGCTTTGTCCCGGAATGCTTTGCCGGCAAACAGTGAGATGAGGAAAGAGTTTGAGCTTTTGAAACCTCTTCTTTCTCCAATGAGCCCAGACGTGGACCAGAACGAGCTGGAAAAGAATGCGAGTTTTCTCCAATCGGACAAGCAGCTGAAGTTGCACAAGGTCATCTGCAATTTTCCTACAGGTCTTCAGATCTTGGAATCCTCTGCTCAAGCCATCTCTGCCAAGAAAAAGGATGCCCTGCTTCAGATCAAGCTTCAGACTCTCACTGCAACCGATCACAATGTGACAGTGGATGAGCAAAATTCCCTAGATTACATGGTGATGGCTGCAAATCCGCTTCGGAAAGTCTTTGAGCAGTACTGTGAGGCGTTGAGGTTTCTTCTATTTTCCAGTTGGCTTTGCCACACTCAGACTCATACTCACACTCAGAACTTCAGGGAAGGGGCCACGAATGAGAATGCTTTTCAATGGTTTGTTTCGGTTGGATCAGAGTTCAGAGTTGTGGGGGACATGATGATTCCTGATTGCTTTTTGTTGCCACTAGTACCCATTAGTAAAAGTTGTGTAGACAGGTAGCGGCAAGCAAGCTCTGGAATCAACCGGACAGCTCGTGTTGACCCCTCCGCTCAACTCTTGAAACAGGTGAAAGCTGGAGCCAGCTTGGCATTCTTGGATGTTCACCATGAAGCGCTGGAAAAGGTGGCTCAGGTGGTGGAGGACTGTGGCTTGTCAAATGTGAAATGGGTGTTATGTTGGACTTAACGTGACTAATGGTTTCCAAAAGCATTCGGCATTGTTTGGGGGTGATGCGACAATGATTCGATAAAACACTGACGGACGTTGTCCAGTTGGCTCTTCATGTTTTGTCATTAGGTCTTAGCCTAAGGGCCTAAGGTCTAAGGTCCTAAGTCCTAAGGTGTACGCAGCAGCCTCTACCCACAAGATTCCAAGAAGACTGCAGTGTGCCAAGGGTCCAAGACTAAGACTAAGACTCAGACTGTTTCAGGACTTCTCCACCAAGATCGAGCACAAAATGCTGGAGGAACGCAACAAAACGGTTCAGGATTGTCTGAATGCCTTCATTGAACACATTGATGGTCTCAACACGGGCACGAAGCTTTCCAAAGACATCTCTGCAGAAGACATAGCTGGATTCTTGGGGCTCATCGAGGCCATCGAGAAGTTGGGTCAACCTGCCGATTGCTTGAAGTCGCTGCGTGAGGCAAAGGATTTGGAGACCCTCTCTAGCACTTTCCATGACGTGAGCAATTTTGCAAAAATTCTCAAGTTGAGCTTCCAACCCTTGGTGGATGGGAATGCTTTGGAGCCCTCAGTTTCGGATGACAACTTGTCTGCCCTCATTTCAATTCTCTTGTCGCCGCCAAAGGGGGTCAATGAGCTGCCTCTTTTTGATCGCTTCAGCAAATGCACAGAGGTCCGCCTGTTGCACATGTTGCGCAAGGCGCTCTTGTCAATCCTGACACCTTTGGTGAAGTCTTTGAGTGCCCGCAACCTGCTTGCCTTGATGGATGCCCAGGGGCCGGGCCTTAAGCTTGATGATGTGAAGGTGGAGCAGGGTCAGATTGAGATTGCCCAGAAACAGTGCGAGGCAATGGCAAAAACATTTCCCGATTGGCTGCCAAAGGCTGTGCCGGACTTTGACTTTGGCTTCGCAATTGCGGATGACGATGTGACGGCTGAGACGGCCAAAGACGAGACCATGCAGGCTGAGGGTGAGGACGGTGAGGTGGGCAAGAGCTGCCTCGCAAAAGCGCGTGTGGCGATTTGGATGATTTGCAGCTTTCCGAGGGCCATGAAGGTGCTTTTGGGTTGCCAGCGGTGCTCATCCTTGAAGACTGCCTTATGCCAGACTCCGGAATCTCCTGTGAATAGCTGTGAGGACTTCATCAAAGCTGCTGTTGCAGCGCATGCGGAGATGGAGGAGTTCAAGAGCTTTGCAACAGCCCTCGCACTTGATAGCGACAGCGACAGCGATGGGAAAAGGATTCTGTTCATCCAAAAGTTTGTCAAGTTTGCTGAGGGCAGCATTTGCACCAGCGCGGATGAGGTAGTCAAGTCAGCCACCAAGCTACAGCAATCTGTTTGCGGTGAACTGGAGACCTTGCTGTCAGACGCCCTCCTTTCAAGCACCGAAACCATTATCAATGAAGGTTGCTCTGATGCCAACATGAACAAGCTGCTTGAAATCGCTCAGTCCAAGCCATCGAAGTCTTTGCATGCAAATGTGAAGTAAATTGAATTTTTGGCTGAGGTTTTCTCTGTGCTTGCTGGCCTAAAGGACATGAAAGCAGATGCCTGTGACCCTCCCTTGAAGGCTGTGCAGGACGCAAGTCAGGTGATCGCCAGTGAGTCCATGCAGAAAGGGAAGACCCTCAACTGCTGCCTGGCGACGGTCCAAGCACTTGCTCGCCCGCTGAAGGCGAATGAGCAGCGGGGCAATCTTGCCAGACGGGCCCGAGTGATGATTACGACCCGGGGCGTCAAGATTCCCCCCAACCTTGACATGCTCCTGACCAAGAAGGCTGCCAACTCGGACAAGGAGAATGAATCCAAGGGCGAGAGCTAAGCTGAGCTACCTTTTTGTTCGATGACCTGGAGATTTTGAGTGATGAAATGTTATGTTGATTAGCTGAGTCCCGGCCCCACCACAGACCAATTGTTTATACCTGTCATACCTGGTTACCTGCTTCTAATATGCTGCAATGTGTTCACAAAGAGCTGTGCGTTTTTGTTGGGGATTATGAGATTTGTTTGGAGGCCGGGCCCACTAGGAAAAGCGAGTAGTGAATTTGCAAGCCGCAGCATGGTTGGAAAGAACAGCAGTGTCATCCACTCAAGTCCGATCAATATCAAGGTGACGGTGACTTGTTTCGTTCGGCTTGTCCATTCTCTTTTTGCTAACTTTTGGCCTTTGGGCTGTTGATCAGTCGGCCATCCTTCTCCAAGGGTGACCATTCAAGCTGCCACTCGAGCCGGGCCAAGCTTTTTGCTTGGTTAGACCGGCCAGTGTTTGTGTGGTCGTGGGGTTGAGAAGGCGTGCCGGAGATCGCATGCCAGAACAAACAAGTTCAAGTCAGCCAGCAATGGCGCCAGGTGAAAAAATACAGCAAAGGCGCACATTCAGACCAAGAAATCATTTTCCAATTTTGGCTGCGACTCATGGACCAGAGTTGAGTCAACACTTCCTAGCAAAGCATGTGCACTTAGAAGGTTACATGATGTGGTGAAGTGAAGTGAAGTGTGATGCAGGAAACCTGGCAAATTCCGGCAGCAATGGCTGCTTGGCTGTCGTGCAGGCCTGACTGGTTAGAGTCTTTGGTTCTTGGTCCTAAAACCGGGCGATGTCCCATTCTGTGAATCAGTAGTGGGATATGAATTGATGCTGACACAGACGCATGGCATGGCACATTGCTTGCACAAAAAAGTTTTTTGATGCAGGCCTGCAGCTCCTGTATCCAGCGGCAGCGCATGCGCAAAGACACAAAAAAAAGACTCAGACTCATATAGCAGCAGTTTTAGATGTGTGTGCAACAACGCAGGAAGTGTAAACAATAAGCCTTGAACGTGCGGAAAAAAACAACGATGGAACTATTGAACATAGAATAGTTATACGCGGTGAATGTGTTGAATAAACAACACTGAAAGCGTGGAAAATGTGCGGTGAATGTGTGGAAAAACAACGGTGGAAGTGTGGAAAATGTACAGGAAAAGTGTGGAAAAACATCGTTGGAAGTGTGGAAAAAGTACAGCTAGAGCGTGGAAAAACAGCATTGAAAGCGTGGAAAATCAGCCCTTGCCACAGAACTTTATGAATAGCATAAGTACAGAAATATGTCATAAAGAACAAGTGGTCGAGGGCCTCCCCAATATATATATATATATTATGTGTTTGACTTACTGCCCTTGCCAGGACAGTTGACCTTGAAGGTTTTTGCGTGTCAGTGGAATTGGAGGACGTTTTGCGTGGAAGAAGTGCTTTAAAACACTCCAAGTGCAGAGATAAGCAAGGTCTATGTTTGTCACACACACACATTTCCCGACGAAGTGGCAGAACATGTCACCACAAAACAATGTAAACAACTTGATAGCCAGCAAGAGTGTGTTCACGATTCGCCCATTGTGCGATGCAGTTCTTGCGCCTTTGTTAAGCATTGCACAGGGTGAGGCTGCATGAGAGATAAACACCATGATAGAGAGTGGTGGAACATAGGCAAGATGTGGCCGCGGAAGATGCAGATGCGCTGTGACTAGGGCACAAAAAATAATCTAAAAAAGTCGCTTTCAAAGTCGTTTCTAAAACAACGGAAGCTGACCAGACACGTAGGATAGATACGATCCTAGATTCTTCACCTTCAAGAGGTGAGCCGGATCAGCTGCGGGGATCCAATCAAGAGAGAAACACCAACCGGGGCTTACTTAGTGCTCTTAGCTGCAGCACGAGAAAAGCTGACCGAAATAAACGCAAGCGACTGAACCGGCAACAGTACAGAGAATTCGGGACTTGGTACGAAAAGTACATTGCAAAACGGAAAGCCCCCAAACCGCGTTTGCGACAGCAAAGAGGTCGGTGCAGTTCCAAAGTCAGCCACACCGATTCGACACGTGCGAAAGACCCTGTTTCACCTTTTCAAACAGTCGCAAGTTGTCAGAAAGCAAAGGTCGTCTAATTGAGATACAATAAACCTCTCGGAGTAACATTTCATTCAAGATGTTAGACAAGTCTCAGGGAGATTAATTTCAATCACATTGAGATCAAAGGGCAGGAACTTGTGTTTCAGTTCATGTTATGCGCCGCATAGCGGCCATGATATAGAAAATAACATTTTGTTTTACCAAGAAGTGCAAACATTCATATCCGCAAAAACAAAAGGCACACAATTTTTAAGGAGGAACCTGCGCTGGGACGTTCTATTTTTGGTAGAGGCCCTGACTATCTAGAGCAAGTCGCAGATTGCACCCTTGAGAATCGATTGCTGTTTCTCAACCACTGTTTGCAGGAAGGCCTCAGCGTCTTGAACACTTTCTTCAAGAAACCCCCAGAAAAGTATTGGACATTCACAACTGAACACGGCCCAGAGTGGACTCCTTGGAGGCATGCGCAATTCGATTTCTGATTGGTTGCGGATAAACGGCGTAGAAGCTGTACAGACGTGACAGCTAGAACCGACATTTTCTTCCCTTCGGACCATTACTTAGTTGAAACTTGTGTTGTCATCAGATTGCAAGCTCAAAAGCCGCCTAGATCAAGAGCGCCAAAATTTCGACAACCAACCCAGATAGAATCCAACAGATTCAACGACCTGCTGCAGAGCAAGCTGAATGAGTTCTTGCCAAGTTCAGATATCGCTTGGAGTGAAATCTCCAAATGCACGCTAGAATGCTAGAAGTTGCAAACAAAACCCTGACACCCGTAGACAGGAAACAGAAACAGGATTATATCTCCGAAGAGACATGGCAGAAAATTGTTACTAGACAAACTGCTCATGAGAATTGGAACCTGCTGGCTGTCAGGGATCTTTCGTTACAAATCAAGCACATGGCTCGCAGGGACAAGCGACATGCTGTTTTGGAATCTATTGAGAAATCCCTCATTATGAAGAAAGGTCCCCACCCCAGGTTCATTCACATGAAGAATCTCGATGGTGAATTTTGTGGCCCCTAAAGATAGAGCAGAAGCAATTGCCACGTATCTCCAGGACAAACATTGGACAAGCCGCACTAATGTGCCTGTCGAAAATTCTGCGATCATCCAAGACCTTACGGATCAGTTTGATACTGGACATTTCACTATGGCTGAGTTTGATGCGGCCCTGGCTACGACCAAGATGTATAAACAACCAGGACCTGACAAAATCGTCATGGAACTATTCAAGTGGATGAACAATGAAAACAAATCTGGGTTCCTGAGGCTGTTAAATTTCTGGTGCCTTCTAGGAGCACTTCTCACGCCTTGTTCCTCACTCGAAGAATGCAAGATATCTCGGAACAACAAGGTTCTAACCTAATTATATATATGTAACTTTTCTTGATTGGGAGAAGGCATTTGACAAGGTACAGCATGATCAATTATATGTGGCGCTACGTAGACTTGGAGTCCATGAACATTTCATAGATGTGATAAAGAATTGTTATTCAGACCCGTATTTCTTTGTCGAAGATGAATTTGGCACATCCTCAACTAAACGGCAGACGGCCGGAATCAGACAGGGCTGCCCTCTATGTCCTTACCTTTTTGTGCTGGGAATGAGTGTAGTTGACCATGATAGTTCTCATAGTCTTGATAGGCGCACCATTAGGTCAAGAAAGGTTGGCATTGATTTTGATAGAGTCTACTACGCCGATGATGCTGTTCTGCTCGCCACTAATACTTACGCTGCCAACCGAATACTTTGGGCCGTAGAAAGGATTTCGAAGCAGTTGGGACTCCTGCTTAAATGTTCATATACAGCGATGAATGGAAACAACGTGATCAGATTTGCTGATGGGACCAGACTTACGCAATGCTCTGAATGTACGTACTTGGGACATCACATCACCCAGTCATTGAATGTAAGACAGGAAGTGGGTCAAAGAATGCAGCAAGCCATGAAAACATGGTTCAAACTCAAACCATCCTGGCAAGCAGCAAATTGCACCCCTAGATGGAGGCTTCGTGTCTATCATGCGGTAATCTAAAACAAACTTATTTATGGGTTGGACACCGTTCACCTCAGCCAAAGCATGTTATTTTTTTTTCAATTTCCATTGCCTTAGAAGGTCTCTCTTCCGTGGCGTCTTTGCACCTAATTTACGCCCCTTGCAGTCTCTGGGTTGAAGTCCGGTCCCTGCTTAGCCTCCATATTAAACTCAGCCATCAGGTTCTGAACATAGTCAGAAAACTCGTCAGGGTGGGACTTCAACCCAGAAGGCGGCAGCATATGGTGAAAAACAGCCGCAAGTGCTTTACAAAGGCCAGCCCAAAGCATGTTAAAGAAAATACTGTAAATGCATTTCACCTTCGTGGCCCGAGATCGATTTTGGGACTGGAGACAACTTTTGTCAATCGAAGAAGCACAAATGAGTTTGTCTTGAGAACTGCTTCTGAACACGCTAGACAACAAATCCAGTTGTTTTCGGACCCCCCTCAAAAAGAGAGCTGCATTAGCTGGGCATATTCTTGGAACTCATAATATTAAGACAAGTCACTTATGCGCCCAGTTCTGCAAGCGGTTTTCCCATTGGCAAGAGCAGGGTTGGAGGTCCGAAACAGCAATGGCGCCATTGCACACACAACATCTGGGATAACTTTTCGGACGAACGGACGGAGTATGAAAACACGGAAAGGCAAAACCAAATGTATCAGATGGCTCGCACGCGGAAATTTTGAAAGCTGCCGCATCGCGGGCCTACGGACACTTTAGTGCCCACGGCAGAAAACATGATTTGTTAGTACCAATGTGTGCAGACTAGTTTCAAATGGCACCCTTCTTTGTGCAACGAGGCGCTTGTGCAAGGTGCTGTTTGACTCTTTTGCCGGGCGCGGTGCTGTTTGCAGGACAGTCGAGTTGTCGAGGGCTTGAAGTATGACCAGGTGCGCAGAGGTGCTAAGCAGGTGCTGTAGCATTCAGCCAAGGTTAGTGAATGAGAGAGCAGGACCTTTGAAGATCTCCTGGAATTCATTGATCCAGGTGTGCAAGATTGAGGACAGCTGAACGTGCAAATTTCTGGTGGGATGGCTGGTTTCACAGGAGGTGACACTGTGTGACGCTTCGAAAATGTTTATAGCAGCCTTACCACAAAAAACATCAAAAAACTGTTGGCCAGTGTTTTGTATCACTGGAGAACGGGGTCAGTCGCTGCAGAAAATATAACTGGCTCCAGGGTTTAGATTTTTGGCAGGTGAGTGAGTCTTGTGTCACAGCTGTTGGATTCAGCAGGTGAGTTTTACAGTACATGCGCACGTTCTTGTTTGCTGCATTTGTGGCTCCAGTTGACCCAATAGAGGTCCTAGCTTCTAGGCCACGAGGTCCAGGAGCACCTGTTGGTCTTTGTTGGCCTTACCTGTGGCTACTTCAGGTCCAGCCTGTCAGGCCCAGTCTGTGAGATGGGTGATGAATCATTTTTGCGGCCGCTTGCCGCTGCAGCAGCAGCCAAGGCAGCGGCAACGATGCCGTTCGATATCAATGACGCCCATTCTCCGATGAAGGTTCCGGTGCCCAGTGAGGGCACTGGCAGAGGCAAGAAAGGAGGTGGGCGCGGAGGAGGAGGAGGGAGAACTCCACATCGGAAGGCTCCAGCACCACAGCCACCACCGCCCCCATCCTTCCAGCAAGCAGAGTGGCCAGATGTGGCATCATCTCCTTTTCAGCAGGCGATCCCCCCAGCATACGGCATGACAAGTGGAATGGCATATCCACCTGCGCCTGCGGCTGGCATGCCGGCCCCGTATCCAATGGCATGTCCTCCAATGCCCATGTACGGCATGATGCCTTTCATGCCTTATCCACATCCAATGCAATACATGCCAGGAATGCCAAACCCCGTTCCAGCGCAACCACCTGAAAAAAGTCGAGGCAAGCAAGGCACTCAAGGAAAGGCTTCCCAGAGAGGTGGCGAAGGCGTTAACAAGAAGCGCCGCGGCAAAGCCAAAAGCAAAGATGGCAAGGGCGAAAATCCGTCCGACTTGGAAGCCAATCCCAATTGCAGTGAGGAGCTCTTGGCTGTACGCAGTGCCCAAGGAAATGGCGTCAAGGCAAAGCTCTCATTTCAGGAGGCGCTTGCGGAATCTAAGGGATCAAAAGGAGAAATCACAATGAGAGAGACAGGGAACAGAATGGGTTGGGGCTCTTTCAACAAGGCCGCTTTTCAGGATGCTTCATTCAAAAGGCCAAAACACATTCAAAAGGCCAAAGCACATTATTTTTTAACAAGTCTTTCTCTTTTATATACGATATGACTCCCAGTGTAGTGGGCCTTTGCGCGCGGCCTTTTTCCCTATTTTCCTTCGTGTTATCATCCGCCAATTCATTGCAGCCTCAGCGTGGTTTTCCCAAACTGGATCACCCACATGACTTATCCTCCTCGTACTCGCCTTCGACCTGATCCTACAACATCAGAGCTACCTGCATTAACCGCGAGCTTTTGTCTATGTTTTTCAGGTCAGCAGATCATCACACCTGTTTGGCGGTGTAGTCGAAATCAGCTCCTGGGTTGAGTTGGCCACAAGGGTCAAAACGCCATAGGATGTGCAAGGCATTATCAAAAACATGCCCCCAGACTGCGAGGAACTGCCACTACTCGTTGTGGACAGTGAAGCCAGTTGGACATTGTGAAGTTGTTGCATCGACAACTGCGCAGGTCTTGCCTCACCTTCTTGAATTCGCTCAAGACCAGCATGGAAGCCGCTTCTTGCAAGGGAAGCTGGATGAAGCTAGCCCAGAAGAAAGTCACTTGGTTGCAAGACTTCCTCAAAGTTATCAAAGGATGCCCCGCATTTGGTGTTGCCGTGGTGTCTGCACCAAGGGCAGCAAGCATTCTCCGTGATTTGTGCGGATGATGCTAATCCGGATGCAGTGTCGTTGGCGAAAGATGTGAGTGGCAACTTTGTGGTGCAAAAGCTTTTTGATATAGGCGACACATGCGTTGTGGTGTTCAGCATGTGGATGTTATTGTGTAGAATTGACACTCAGACGCTCAGCCCATTTAAGCTAGAATCTAGAAAGCATCCCGACAGGAACGCAGGAACAGAAGAAGAAGCTGGCCGAAAAGCTGCAGCCTGAAGTTGCAAGTTTGTCGAAAGATAACTATGGATGCCGAGTTGTGCAGAAGGCGATATTTTGGTCCTCAAAGAATGTCTTATATACATAGAAATCTAGACCAAACCGCAGACTGCCCAGTTCACTTGCAAATCGGAAGGCCATCGGTGCGGTCTCCAAAGATTTGCAAGTAATGCTGGCCTCATCTTTGCAGAGTAATGTCACTGACTGCATCACTAATATGCCGCCCGACTCAGTTGACCAACTCCTTGCTCTTGATTGTTTTCTTAAAATGTGATTTGTTTAGTTTGGGATTTCAGAGTTTCTTATTCAGAAATAGCATTTTTGCACTGTTTCTTTGCCGTGCCTTCGGTTTTCTCTCTTTTTTGGTTTTGTTTTGTTGCTTGTAAGAATGCAAGCCAATTGCAAGCAAAAGAGTAAGGAGACAAGGGAGGAAGGGAGGAAGGGAGGAAGGAAGCAAGGAGGGAAAACAACTTATGTAGTTCTTGGTTGGTTTGCTTTTGGGGGACATGTGGCACATTTTGACACTTTGTAGACTGCCAAAAGTGCTGCAACTGTAGCTGAAGGTGAACACAGGAGGCCCCAAATGCTGTCCATGGATATGTGCACAAATGACCACACGAATAACCACACACAATACACAGATGCAATTTTGAGGGCGGCGCAAAATCGAGCAACATAATCCAAAAGCCAAGCGCCCAAGCATCCTTCTCGATGCTGAGACGCAGTATTGGATGCAAGGCAAAAAATACTGGCAAAAAACGATCTTACAAGTTCTTGAAGGAATCCAGTTCCCACGCTTTTTGAAACTCTTTGCTTTGTTCAAACTTCGACTGGAGTCAGCGGGGTTTGTAGCACTTGACGAGGCACGGGAATCACGTGGTGCAAAAGTGCATTGAGCAAATGCCTCCTGACTCTGTGAGCTTCATTATCCATGCAGTGCCTCAGATGCTTAGTAACAAGAAGCTACTAGTAACAAGTGCATCGCTACTAGTAACACGGGCCTTACTACTAGGAGCAAGAAGCAACTAGTAACAAGCAGATATTGCATATTGCAAGGAATGAAGGTACAGACTCACAGGACCTAAGATGAGGGAAGCGCTGAACCAAATCCAAATTCTCAGGTGCAGAGTGATACGGCGCAGCTTGACTCGCACAATGATAGCAAGGATTGGCAGGATTTTTGTACGGACTCCATAGCTATTTCGTAGCTGTTCGGCAGCTTTCCAGCTCTTTGCTGCTCAGGGCGCTGGCTTCTCATATCTATGGCTGTCGTGTAATCCAAAGGCTTCTCGAGCACTGTGCATCTGGACAACTTACGGCACCTAGGCTTGCAAAATGGATAGCACGGCCTAGCACGGTTGAAACAAGGGCATTGTCAACAACTTTCAATGCCAGGAGATGCTGGACAGGATTCTAAGCAACATCGAAGTCCTGTCTAAGAACCAGCTTCTAAGCAGCAGCTTTCCACGGCAGTTCTGCTGTGTAGCAGAGTTTATCATGAGTTTTCTTCCGCTCTCATTCGGAATCGCCATCCCGTAGTGCTGTATAGGTTTGGCAACTATGTTGTTGCTCGGCGTGAAACATGGAGTAGAGGTTGAACTTGCATGCCAAATGCCGAATGCCTCATCAATGAAGTGTCTACCGTATACTCGTCTTGTTTAAAGAGGTGTGACGTGTGTGGTTCCCGTTCGCTATCAGATCAAAAGTCTTAGGTGCAGCATATGCTGGAGCATGGCCGCATCCAGGACAAAGAGCGGATCATCGATGTAGTCAGGGCTAAGATCTTGGATTTTGCAATGGACAAGCATTCAAGCTCAAACCTCAGCTTGTGCAAGTTGGCGGCAGCATTGGAACAACAAACTTACAGAAGAAACCTGTGGCAAGCAGGAGAGCGAAACAACTTGTTTGGCTGGCTGAGGCAATGTCGCCACTTTCCCGCGCTTGTTCCCATGAGATTTTGCAGCAATTGGCCTTGGAGTACACATCTGGTTTCTCTGACACACTGAGGTTGAGAAGTGCTTTGAGGCATCAACTATAGGAGAGCATGCAAAGGAGCTTGAGGGCAAACGTGCTCAACTTGTTGATGCAGTGCTGGGGCAACCTGGTGACGTCAACAGCCACTCACCTCAAATTCAGCGAGCTATTTGACGGCCTGTTTTTGTGTGGTGTGACATTGAACGGTTCATCAAAGAGACAAAAATCATCCAGCTTTCTATCCTTGTCCGCTTTCCTGTGGCCTCTTCAGGGCAAAAAGGTCGCCGATTCGCCAGTTTTTATGCCGGCAGCACATGACACACACATACAGGACGATTCTAAATGTACCTAGTTCTGATTGCTTGTCACCTTGCCTGTGGCTGCCTTGCAATTGCCACGCCGTCCCCCGCAATTCCTTGGGTTAAAGGATTTGGTGAGTGCCATCACATAGCTCTGTGTGATAGAACCATTGCCGTAACTTGCAGGGCCACTGGTTTGTGGAGTTTAAGAAGTCAACCTTGAAGTATACGTGGTTAAGTGTGGCTATGGCATATAACTTTGCCTTGGTCCCGGGCAAACTAACAGGCTCACCAGCACTTTTGGAACTCAATCCTTGTTAATTTGGCTGACCCAGGCCCTTTGTGCGAGATGATGACCCACAGGCTTGTGACTTTCACACTTATATAGGTCACCAAGAAATTGGAGTAGGCGTTTGACAGTTGTCTCTGAGTTCTTCCCTGCAGGTATGGCAACTATGTTGTTCAACGTTTGATGGAGCATAGCCGTGGAACAGAGAGGGAGCGGATCTACCGCACATTGAACTCACTGCCAATTGATTTCAAGCTAGGCCCTCAGCCTCCACCTAGGCCTAGGCCAGAAACAGGAGAGAACGAGAAGCCCAAAGTTTAACTTTGTATGTGATGCTCATGATTCCCTTGCAACTGATCCAGGTCACATCAGCATGGTATGCACATTATGAACGCCTTGCAGAAGGCAGGTGGGACGATATGATCAACCTGCTGCATTGCTTTGCTGTTCGACTGTCGGCCCTGTGTGGACGTTAGGACTTCAAAGAGTTCAATCCCGATGGATATGCTCAAGGCTGAGTCAGTGACGGCGGCGAGCCTTCAGGAGCGACCTGCAATGTGATCGAGGTGACGATGAAGCATGTGCATGCGTGCAATCAATGCATACATCCGCAATCGTGTGTATCACATGCAATGCACGTGCACACATGATCCTTTTCTGGGATTGGGAGCGATGCGGGATACTCAAAGGGATGCGCAGATTTGGCACGTATCTCTATTAGATTGGAGGCCATCGCCAGTGGGTTCGAGGCCATGGCTATTGGGTTGGAGGCCATCTCTATTAGGTTGGAGGCCATCGCATCTAGGTTGGAGGCCATTGCTTCTCTTTTTGCTCAGGACTGATTTGGTGTACAGACTGGGCTGATGGCTCAAGGTGGCCCAACTGGCCTATGGCATTCTACAATTCATACGAGGAGACTACCTTGTATATGTACTTGTGGTGTTGGAAGTAATTGAAACTTGCCTCAGAAGGTTCAATCATAGGTCCTCAACCCAGCATGGAGCCTAGTGGTGGCTGAGAATGGATCCTACATTCTCAGCTCTCCACGGATTGGTGTACAGACTTGTACAAAGACCACACGCCTTCACTGGACAAGAATTCGCCTTGTAGATCCAAATCATTGCCCTGTGTATGCCCTGTATATTATGTGGCTGGTGCTGCGCGACGGCTGCTAGCATGGTCTGTTTTCTTCGGAGAGTACTTATGGCTTTTGCAGTGGTTTTACTCCGGGCCTACTATGTTGCAGCAACCATGCGCACACCTGTGATCCATCACGTGGGCACAATGGCCGTGCATGTTTTGATGTATTCTGTGAAGTAGCGCACGCCATTGCACTTGATGTCCATGAAGGCAGCCATGGGCCAGGAAGACTCGCATTCCGCATTCCTGCTGTCGTGTCTACAAGCAGGCCTCCTAGAAGTGAAACTGACGGGGCTCGAAAACAAGGTGACAACAGATTCATGAACATGCGCGCTTAGAGGGGGAAATGCAATGAAGTGAAGATGAAGATCAACATGAAATTCACATCAGACCCCCCGCAAAATGCACATGTTCATGAAGCGAAGATGAAGTTCATGAAACGAAGATGAACGTGAAGTTTACGAAAGGAACATGTTGACGTCGATGATCCAGCTGACCTTCTTTCCCGGTAAACAGAACGTCATGATCGTTGTGTGGTCACATGCTACAATGGTACTGCAAAACACCATCGACATCTCAAACAACACGGGCTTTTACATTACCGCCAACAATGACCTGTGAGGCATGAACCGATGACTCAATCCTTGCTTGCCTTGCAGTTTTCGAGTCTATTTGCTTAGAGCCTGAATCATCACACGAGGCGTAACCAATGCCACTTGTACAATATAAGTCGTGGTTCGAACTAGAGATGTCACAAGCTGATGCAGCGCACTTTTGGGGTTTCCGCGTTTGGGACGAGTTTGGCCTGGCTCTAGGCGATATGAACCGCAGGTTGACAGTGCCCGACCTGCGTCATGTAGGCCCAGTTGGTGCCCCGTGCACCTGCACAGGGAGGAACATGTGAAAATAGCAGCTGAACAAGTTGTGTGTTTCCTCAAGTGATATTGATTGTTTGACACCATGTAACTGCTTCCATTTGAGAGTGAGTGTCATCTTGGCATCTCTCGGATTTGTAAGCTTTGGCCCACTGATGAGAGCAGCTGAAACATCATTCCATCGGACCCTTGCAATGGTCTTGTGCATGTCAAGATGCCACCAAGCAGCCCGAATATGTCATACAGTTCTCTTGTTGACAACATTTTCCTTGTTACAGATTGGGGAGGCATGGCTAGGTCGGCTAGGTTGGCAATTGCAGCCGCCGACTTGCTGGAAACAGACACTTAAGCAGAGCGGTTCAAGAAGCCTTGAGAAGTTCAGCACATCCCTGTCTTTGAAAGTTTATCGACTTGTTTCTCACATGGACTTGCCATACCTGCGCGCACTTGGCTTGCCTATTTGTCAGAACCATTTAGAAGAGACTCCGTCGGCTTCGACCCTCCAGGGATGGACACGATTGCAAGAACAGATGCGTGCTCAGTTGAAAGATGTGGACGACCCGAATTGGGGGCGCCCGCAATCCTACAGAATTGGAGGTTTGGACATTAGCTTTGAAAATGGTACGAACAGAGCTACCGCCGTATTGGTCGTTTGCGAGCTCACTGGCACATCGCTGATTCAGATTTATGAAGATGCAGTGGATGTAGACATGAACTTGCCATATGTTTCTGGTTTTTTGTTTGTCCGGGAACTTCCAGCATATGAAGTCTTGCTGCAGCGATTGAGGGAAAGCGCTCCAAAAATTGAACCTGATGTTTTCCTTGTTGATGGCTCTGGAAAGTTCCACCCTCGTGAGTGTGGTTCGGCGTCTCATTTTGGCATTTTGCACAATCTGCGGACGATTGGAGTTGCCAAAAAGCTGCTGTGCTTCGAAGACTTTGACAAGCGAGCTGGTGAACAGGTTGAGCAGCAGATTCTACCAAACTTTGGTGACGATGTTCCATTGATAGGTTCGTCTGGACGTGTTTATGGACTTGCGCTTCGCACCGCGCATCCCGGCAAGAAGGAGGATGCGAGTTCACGACGCATATATGTGTCCATAGGGCATCGTTTTTCATTGGATACAGCGAAGCAGGTTATTCTGAAATGCTGTGATGTTGGAGGCTCTTACATTCCAGAACCAATAAGGCTTGCAGACCTTACAGGCCGAGCAATTGAGCGAGCGTGGAAACAAATGCAGTCAACAACGGACTTAGACGTCCCCAGACTTCGACAAATGGCCATGGATATATCTAACCTTTTGGACAACAAGCAGCGCAAGACTCTATCAGGAATGCTGGAGGAAGCCAAACTAGATCCCCGAGAGCGGCTGACTAACGTTCAACCACAGCACCTGAAGCGAAAGCAGTCGACTATCGAAGATTTGTTCTTGCCACTGCAGGAGCACGTTGGTTTTTCAGCTATATATATATATACACACATGGAGGGCTATTTTGTCGGGACATTTTTGTGTTGCGTTTAGGGAGTTTTTGGTGGATCTGCTTCTTATTGCTTTTCTGGCGTTTGATTGCTTCTCTATAATTTCTTATGTTTCTTCTTGCTTGTTTTGCTTTTCCTCGCTTTTCCTTGCTTTCCATTGCTTCTTTGTGGTTCGGTCCAGCTTTTCCTGCTTTTTTGTGCTTGTCTTGCTTTCCATGCGTTTCCTTTGCTTTTCACTGCTTCCCTGATTTCTAATCCTTTTCTTGCTTTTTCTGTTTATTTTTTGGAGCTTGCTTTGCACATTCTTTTTTCTCATCATTTCCTTTACTTTCCTGCTTCTTGTTCTCTTGTGGTATATTGTTTCCCTGTTTTAAATTCGTTTGCTTTCTGTGGCATTGTTGCCGTTGCTTTTTATTAGTTGCTGTATTCCAGTTTTTCTGGCTTTCTATACTTTTCCTACTCTTGTTTGGTTTCTTGTCTACCGGTTGTTGTGTTGTTTTTCACCATGAGGGACAACCCAAAAGCATCATGTAAACAGATGCACTTGTCTCATGTTTGTTCGCGTTGCGGGCGGAATTTTTGTTTTTGCCTTGTGGTCCAGTTGGTTAGCACATTTTCCCCAGATAGCGTGAGTTATTGGGGTTCTTACTTCAAGTGTATAGGACGAGCTGCATGTGTGCGTTTTCGAACCTGGGTGCTGGTGCCGCTGCAGGGTGCCGCTGCTTCATGCGCTTGGAAGCTTGGGTGCTGGTGCCGCAGGCTGCGGCTGCTGCTGCTGCCGCCGTGTAAGGCTCGGTGCGCTTTGGAGGTGCCGCTGCAGGGTGCCGCTCGGGGCGCTGCTGCGATATGTTTTTGGCTTGTGCGGTTGGAAGTCAGGCCACAGAAACCTGTTTTTTTCTGTCTTGGGTCTATGCTGGCATAATTTTTTGGGAGGCACAGAGGCCCTGCACACCCTGAAATAATCATAGAAAGCGGCCTACTGGGCACTCATTCTACAAGCAGCTAGCTTTCCACTTACACTGGGGGAACTAGAGAGTACCACGGCCACACAAAAATCCTCCAAACGCAACGCAAACCATCACCAAATAAATATATACACTGTATATATAGTTTCTTCCGTTTGTGCTATCAGAGAGCCGGCGGGCTTCGATCCAGAGTCCTAGATGTTGTGTGCAATTGGATGTTTGTAGGACATGTGCCCTGATGCCGAAATCAGTGCTGTGCTGGCAGCATCTTGGCTGGTCTTGGTGGGGGCCCCTTTCTTTGTGTGATTTGCACCGGCGCACAGCAAGCATGGGGTTCAATACTTAGGTCTTTTGCATTCTTGTCGTTACTGCACAACTTGTGCAGACGTTTGGCACACAAATGCTAGAACTTTTGTTTATAACGTGCAATGTAACCTATGTAGCTATTTGTAGGCCCTTCGGATGGAGAAGCCCTGGGCCTTGGCTGTTCTCAAAGAGCCATTGCGCAATCAACCGGCAGGGAGGGCCATGCGGCCAGCTGTGTTAGACGCTTCGAGCCGCTAGCAAAGCTTGAGCAGAATCCATGCAGCCTCATACGTACAGGAAGGCTTGAGGGCGATGGCTGGCTTGAGGAAGGTTGGCACGGTCGTTGTACAGAAGTTTCTCAAGGGTGCCGCTAGAAGCAGCACCTGCTCATACCACCAACCGAACCCAGCAGGTTACTGGCAAACCGCCCCAGAGCCAGCATGTGTCTTAAAAAAGGAATCAAGTAGCTCCGGCAGCTGTGGGGTTGGACATTGAGTCCGCGGCACGGGCAGTCCAAAATTCCGTGTGTTGACTGCTTGACTTCAAGGCTCAAGGAGTTCGGTAGCTGCGGGCTGATGTGCATTGCAACTTGCCTTATGCTGTGTTGCTGCCGCCCTTGAGCTGTACCAGTTGATGAATGTAGCCGCCCCCGTTTGGTGCATCCTTGCTGTGGCCTGTGCCAGACTTGGGGAGTGCCTTTTCCTCCGACAGTCTGACGCGCGGGATTTCTATCCACAGCTCGCGCCTTTGCTTGCAGCAGTAAACGAGACTTCCAAGCTTGAATCCGATACAACTGCCTCGTTGTCAGCTCCATACCTGCACAGCATTGAAGCGACCCTGACAAGCATGGCCCAGGGCTTGTCACAGGCTCCTGGAGACTCAGTGAGTCAAGTGAAAGCCGATGTGGTGAGAATGATTGACAACTTGCTCAGACCAAGGATTTTGGCAGAACATGATGCCATTCAGTCCCAAGTTGCAGCATTTAGCAGCTCCTTTGCCAAGTGCGAAACGGAGCGTGCCGTTGCCCTGAACCAGTCTTACAGCAAACAGGAGGGGCTTCCTCTCCTGATCGCTAACCACAAAGCTTGCCGCTTGCACGAAAGCAAATTGGGGTATGGGCTCGCATCCTGCAAGGAAACCTTACAATCTTCAAAGGAGGTCGATGCATCGACATGTGAGGCCGCCAAAATGGAGGGAATTCCTGATGTCACCAGCTGTGCCTCTCACGGAGAAGATGTGGAGCAATACCATCGTCGGGTCATAGCGCAGTTTCGAGAACGACTTGATAGCATTCGGCACAAAAAGGTGCTCTGTTCAAACACCACCGAAGCTTTGAAGCTACAGGAGGCCGTTTGCGCGGGACAGGCCGATGAGATCCAGCAACACAGGTCCAGGTGCAACTCTAGACAGGAAGAAATCGACTCCACCGTGTGTGATCTTTCCACGTCAATGAGCACGACTTGTGCACGTTACAAAGCGTGCAGATCGCAGGTAACAGTGTCGTATGATTTGGTGCGGCGCACGGTGCAATCACGGGAGGAGACCCTTCAGGATGAGTGGAAGGCCCTGGGAAGAATAGAGTGCATTCTGGATGCGATGTCAAAGTTGGATGCGGTAGTAGCCACCCAAGAGTGCTTCCACGCTTCATACAGCGACTCGGTCAAACAATGGGAGGGGCTGGGAGGAACTAGACGTGCGGACGACAGTCTGGCCTTGTAAGGCCTTGAAATTGATGGTTGTCAAGCCGAAAGCCAAGGTGTCAGCCATCTGAATGTGAATTATGTCACGATCCCAGAGTCGGCTCCATGTGCAGCTTTGGCAGAAATTCCGGGAACAGCGGAGTACAACAACACGGTCTTCCAGGGGTTACCTGTACCTCGATCGAAGCTGATGGTGGTGGTGACTTGCGATTGTTGTCATCATTGTGGTCATCGTTGTTCAATGTTTTTCACACATTTGGGCTCTAACAAGGGGCATTTCAATCTTATGAACGTATTATGATGAACACACAAAATCAAGAGTAAGTGTAGAAACTGGGCAACTTTGAACACGCACACACACACACACACATATATATATATACCTACACATACACATACACGCTCATAGACAGATATTGAGCATCACTATCATAGCCTGCCGTGCAAGGACAATGTTCCCTTGGCGATGTGCAGCGCTGAATGTTGCTATAGGTCCAGCACGCCTGTAAGATAAGTGAGCATATAAGAGCAGTTTCCAAAAACGGCCATGTGCGTGTGCTTGACAATTTGATTTTCTTGAATCACAGCATCATAGTTTTGCAAGGGGATTTGCTTGGTGACTTGTTTAGGCTGTACTTGTGCACCATGTTGCATCACAGGCGACAGCAGCCACGGGCTTTTTCGCGGTGTGTAACGGAATCGTTGCCTGGCCCGTACCTCGCCATGGCCGACGCTGACAAAGGAGACCGCTTACCAGCAGCGGAGCGCAAGCGTCTGAAGAAGGAGAACCTGTAATCTCCATGTTGTTGTGTTTTTGCACGAGGCTGTTTGCATTACTTTTGGGTATTGCGATTGCTCACAAGCCTTTGTGAGGAGGCAGAGGCCAAAGCCAGAGCTGAAGAGAAAGCAAGAAAAAATGCCGAAAAGCAGGAGCAGGCACTGCGGCAAACTTGTGTGTCACAAGGGCGCAGGTTGGATCGATCATCAAGAGTAGACTCGGTAGACCTTTTGTGTACCTGTGCTGCATGGTGTGAGGAGCAGATGCATTTAGCGAGAATGCTGTGCACACCAACAGCCAACCAAGTCAATGTGAGATGTGAACCTGCTCCTCTCAGCGTGCTGAAGCAGGTTGTATCATATGCCACGAGGGGCCAACAGCTTTCTACTTTCTTTTCTTATATATATATATTGTTTTGTTTTTCAATTTTCAAGTGCATCAATCCTTCACATTTCATCCTGGTAGCAGTAACATGAGTGCGAACACTCTTGCGTGTGCGCGCACACGTACACACACGCGCACTCACACACACACACACTTAGAGAGTTGCTCGCAAGAGCTAAATTCGTCTGTGAAGTTCCCCTTGACTTGGTAGAACCGAAAGAATGCAAAACTGCAAGGTGACAGAGTCGGAGTAGTTGAAGGTGTTTAACAATCTGTTTCAGTGCATTAGCCGCTTGCTGCAAAACGGCAAGGTGAATGGGTCCGCAAGAACTGGAATGTTTAACATGGGTGAAACGGAGGAAGGAAAAATGCAGGTACGTGACTCTGGCGTCCCAGAGTCATTTCACATCCGATCAGCAGTGTCTTTGTTTGGCAGTGACTGCTGAAAGGACCACTGCCCCCCTGCTGGATTTCATGTACAAGAATGGAGTGGAACAGTGAAGGACCTTAGACACAGGTGGTGACACACACACACACACACACGCATAGACACACAAAAGTTGTGAAACATCCAACTCCGGCTGTAGCTTTTGAAGACGTGTCCAAGTGGGTGTGCATTTTAATAAGGAGACCCCCGCCCCAACCTATGGGTTTTTGGCCTTTGTCGTTTCGTACACGCGTCGCGTGCAATGGCTACCCTCAGCTAAGCGTAAGGTAGACATGACAATCTAATTGGATAAGATCCTCAGCACATGCAACCTGAACAAAGCAAGCGACATCCCCGCTCACGTCAGGTAGCGGAGCTGCCTGGAACAACAGGGCGCCAAGGCGCCTTTAAATTGAATATGGATCTACGACTTCTATGAAAATAGTCCCAAAGTGTCTTTGCAACACCCGGACCATTAGGAAGAACAAATTGGCCACACACGGAGGTCGTGGAGCAACCGAGCTGACGAAGTCGACCCCGGCCACACACCAACTCTGAAACAATTCACAACCTGCCCTTACTTTTGTGGTAGCCATATCTTCGTTTGAGGCCGGTTGCACATGTACACAAACTTTCCAGCAAGATGTAACATGATGTAACTAGCAGGAATCTTTGCAAGTGTACGAGCGGGAAGAATACACACCATTGTTTGAGGTTAGCAGCCGGTTAGCATTCCCTTGGCAGGCACAAACTTCGGGAAAGGTTGCTGAAGAGAAATTAGAGGAGGGACGGTGATTCTTCAGCGCGCGTGCAAGCTTCACATTTTGACAATGGTGGGTTGGAGGCACACCCCTGACCTGAGGATCTTGATCCTTCAAAGTACCGAGAAAATCGCATGGCTGCATTGAAAAAGCTGAAAGACCCATACCCCCACAAATGGGACGTGAACATATCCATCCCATATCTCATCGAGAAGTACAAAGATATCGAGGCTGGAGCGCACCTTGACTCTGAGCCACTTGGCATCTTTTTAAATAAGACCATTATATAAAACAATCTAATAGGAATGGCCTCTAACCTAGTAGCGATGGCCTCCAGCCTAATATCAATGGCCTTCAACCTAATATGGCTTCGAACCTAATAGGAATGGCCTCCAGCCTGATAGGAATGGCCTCCAACCTAATGGCGATGGCCTCCAACCTAATAGCGATGGCCTCCAACCCAATAGAGACGGCCTCCAACCTAATAGCCATGGCCTTCCGACCTAATAGCAATGGCCTCCACCCTAGTAGCTTGCAAAGTGTACACCTGTCGTTGGGGTTTGCATTGTTGGACTGCTGTGCCAAGGATTGTATGCGTAGCGGGCCGTGTGAAAAATAAGAGGAGATCTGGCGCAAAGCTGATGTTCTACGACCTCTTTGCTGATGGAGCCCGTGTGCAAATCATGTGCCAGGCCCAGCACCATGAAGATGGCGATTTTGAGGAGGAGCATGCCAAGACCTTCAGTCAAAGTTGGAACGAACCAGGTTGCTGTATCGCATGTGTGTATATATATATATACTATCTTTTATCACACATACAGCAGTGCGTTTGGCCACTTCTTTGGTTCCACGTAAGGGGCGCATGGGATCTCGTAGACCTGTGCTGGGTCTGAAGTCCATTGAGAGCTTGCTCTTTTGAGTTAGAATCAATTCTCCGCTCAGGATTAATCGTGGTGACATTATGGGCGTTCGGGGGTTCGTAGGCAAGTCGAACAACGGCGAGCTCTCGGTTTTCCCGAAGTCTGTGAAGCTTTTGGCAACGTGCCTTCATATGCTGCCAAGAGACCACCAAGGACTGAAGGACCAAGAAGTGCGGTACCGCCGACGTTACTTGGATCTCATGTTGAATGAGGATGTCAGGCGCACCTTTTACATCAGATCCAAGATCGTGAATTTCATCCGACACTTTCTCGATAGTCGTGGCTTCCTCGAAGTGGAAACACCAATGATGAACATGATTGCTGGTGGAGCTACAGCAAAGCCCTTCATCACGCATCACAATGAGCTTGATTTGGACCTCTACATGCGTGTGGCTCCAGAGCTCTACTTGAAGATGCTCGTCATTGGTGGTCTGGACCGGGTTTTTGAGATCGGCCGCAACTTTCGAAACGAAGGCATTGACTTGACGCACAATCCTGAATTCACGGCATGTGAGTTCTACATGGCATACGCAGATTACAATGACCTCATGGACATGACAGAAGAACTTTTCAGTGCCATGGTTCTGAGCATCAAGGGTAGCTACAAGATCGAATACCACCCAGCAGGTCCTGAAGGCCCACCAGTCGAGATAGACTTTACACCGCCATGGCCTCGCATTTCTATGGTTGAAGAAATTGAAAAGAAGAGCGGCATCAAAGTGGGGCTGCTTGTCTTGTGAGGAAAGCGTTCTGAACAACAGTATGTGACGCAGTTGGACACTCATAGCACTCACTCATATTTATCTATTTTTTGTCTACTTGTGAATTCATATATGTGATAATTTTGTTCAACGTGTTTTGATCTTTAACGGCTGCTGTGGAGAGAACCTTGTCGAAAGAAGAGCGTTCAACGTGGGAAAGGAATGCCACGCATAAAGCTGAGGCGAAACTTTGAGGACCCAGAGACGATCAAGAAGCTTGATGACCTCGTCCCATGCCTACTGTGCTACGACCACATAAAACCACATACTGTACAACCACCGTGCTGCGACTACTGTGACGGTACTGATCAGTACTGTCAGTACGGTACTGTGTAGCGATGTTGTATGATGAAGAAGGTGTGAGGGATTTGTGATGTGCGAAGAGAACTCAAAAAAACCTTATTATACGACACTCACACTTTTTATCGACACCTCGTAATTGAAAGCCCTTGATGCCACTACCCCTCGACACCACAAAGACAAGAGAACTCCTGGCTTTGGGGGAAGCGGAGCAGCACCAGCCTAAGGTCACCAAGTTGGAGTTGGAGTGCCCACCCCCACGTTCAGCAGCGCGCTTGCTTGACAAGCTTTGTGGCCATTACATTGAGGATCACATTGCGGCATGTCGGATAGTTTAGCCGCAAAAAGTATCGGCTTGCTTTTCGTTTGAACTAGCTGGCTTTGCATCATGTGTTGCCACCACCCTTCCACCCTTGCACCCTTGAAACAACAGGAGCATGTGCAGCATGCTGATGCACCTGTGTTCTTCTTGGTTTTGTTGGCAAGGTGAATCCTAGCTTCATTACGGAGCACCCCCAAGTGATGAGCCCCTTGGCAAAATGGCATAGAAGCAAGACTGGCCTGACTGAGCGCTTCGAGCTCTTTGTCAACACGAAGGAGATTTGCAATGCATATACTGAGCTGCACCTTGGACAATATCAATATGTTTGCAATCGGTAGTCTTCAGCCTTTCAGCCGTTTTTCATAAATAGTTTGGCCAGGGTGACAAAGGGCAAAGAAAATGAGTTCCAGAAGCGACCTCCTGACTATGCTACGAGAGTTATGAGAGCTGTTTACAGGATAATGCAGTCTTTTGCAAGCTGTAGAGGTCGAGAGTTCGTGAGAAAGCTGAGGAACGATCCTGAGAGGCAGATGGCATGCTTCCAGGGAGTGGCAAAAGCCGCCGCAGAAGGGGACGACGAAGCACAAGGTGTTGTCGACCATGAATTTGTGACTGCTCTTGAGCATGGACTGCCTCCGACGGGAGGCCGGCAACGTCTTTTCGCGGTTGGGCCGCTTTTGTGTTCCTGTTTGACCAGACTAGCGGTGAGTGTTCTCCAGGTTGGGGATGTGGAGTGGACCGCTTGACTATGTTCCTTGCCGACAAGATTCTCGGCTTGCGTACGTGCATGTTGTCTTCCAACATGTTGCCTTGCCCGCGTGAACGTATTGTTGCCTTCCAAGGAACAACATCAAAGAAGTCATTCTGTTCCCAGCCATGAAGCCGCAATGAGCAGACCCGGTCATAGCTTGCTCGTCAGCGGGGCTGCCAGAAGCCTGACGACAAAACGGACAGACCTCTTGAAGGAACATCAATTGACCCGCTCAAAAGTCAACTGCCTTGCTTTGGGCTCTCCGCCTCATTTGCACATGTGCTCCTTTTGCATACTGTAGTTTAGTTTTGTCTTCCAAGTTAGATTTCAGCGTGCGGGATGATTCTGCATTGGCTGCACTGCTGCGGCATTTTGCTCAAACATCTTATATATAGCTCCTGTACAGTAGGACGTCGAATGAGGATGGCAGGGCTTGTTGTTTTCTGGCTCTTTCAACCATGATCGATTACGAGTATAGTTCCTGAGCTGCAGCTGTTTGTCACATGTCACATACCAGAGCCATCGTGCTTCTGCGCAAGTAGCCTCTAAGAAAGAGATACAGTCAGAGAGAGAGAGAGAGAGAGAGTGAGAGAGAGAGAGAGAGAGCGAGCGAGCCAGCGAGCGAGCGAGGGAGGGAGGGAGGGAGCGAGAGAGGGAGAGAGGGAGAGAGGGAGAGAGGGAGAGAGGGGGAGAGGGGGAGAGGGGGAGAGGGAGAGACAGACACACACTGAGACTGACGCCAACTCTCACAATTGCATACAGAGAGCTTTCGCCCTTGCATGTCAGGTGTGTACAATTGTGCGTTCTTGTTGCGATATCGCGGCAGCGTTTTCCCCTTTGCCTGCTTGGTGGCCTTTCCATGCAGCTTCGGTTGCACAGATACTTTGTCGATCCTCCAGTGGGACAGATTGACAAGAGCAGCCAAGGCACCCTTGCCGCCGCACTGTTGAACCTGGGACTTGTGATTGACCTCTTTTGTTATGCAATTTTCGAGCCCTTTTTCTAAATGGGTTTGTGGGTGGGAATGGGATGGTGCGGGGGGAAGAGCTTCTAGCCTGTTCCGAGGAAGAGTTTTACACTCCACGATCCAGATTTTAACATGTCGGACTGGCAATTGCTGGCAGATGGCAGCTCTGGTGCTTGGAGCGGCTTCAATTTCCTGGTGCCCCAGCTTTCAGCTTTCAGCTTTACATTGTGAAGACTTCACTTTAGGGAGAACTCTTCTGTCTGCAAGCAAATTGAGTCAGTAGCTAGTAGAACTGGCATTTGCATAACATGCCACCTGAATGACTGTCACTCTTGATTTGGGCACGTTCAGTCTTCGTGTGGCGGGTGTGTTGAGGGGATGAAGGCTCAACAGATTTCAATCCTTTTGGCTGAGGTTGGCTTTGTCATCGTGTTCCGAACGTCCCAGGTGGCTCAGACAAGAAGGATTTGCGTCTTGATCGTAGCCTCTGGTTGCCTTAAGGGGACAAACAGATGGAATGATGTATACAGGTGTTGGACGACTAGAATCTAATATCTGTGTCAATAAGGCACATGTCACATCTTCCTATTGCTTTATTGGTCATTCCATGCAAAGGCTTCTATACAACGACTGCAAGGCCAGTAGAATCTTGAAGGATGTCTCTAGGTCTGACATGCAGCTGCGGGTGCTTGAGCGTGCCTGTGCCCCCAATGCGTTGTAGCAGGGTGTGGGCCATGTGGGGTAGAGCAAGGCGCTGTGAGAGGGCACCCCTGTAAAGCTTGACCTCCGCAGATTTGCACTTTCCCGTGGTTGATAATTACATGATATATATATATATATTTGCTGTTCAAGTTGGACACAGGTCACGAAAGGTAGCTTGAGCTACCTGAGTTCTCCTTGCTTTAGCAAAAATGTATTACAATCAGGAGTTGGGATTGTGCATTGAATTTGGTCCTGTAAGAGTTGATTCTGTTCGTCGGGGGGGGGGGGCCCCCCCCTGGATCAAATCCCCCCTGCGCCGGTTCACGCCGTCGTGGACTTCTACCAGGGTTACTTGTGATTGCCTGCTACCTTTCGTTCACCCCCTCCTCTCTCAAGTTGAATTTCCTTCTGGCAGCCGAGGCATACACTCGCTTTTGGTCTGCCTTAGGCGACACCCACCAGATGATGGCAGCATGGTTTGAAGCGGCGAGCAGTGTTGTTGCATTTTCAAGGAGAGATCGACATGAGACAAAGACAACGTGCGGTGGCTAAACTACCAGCCCTTGCCACTCTGACTGAAACGCGGTGTGATGTTTGGGATGCGAATCTTGAGAAGATTTGACACCCATGTGGCCCCATATGTGAATCCATGCAGTACACCGCCGACCTCGGCAGCTGATTGTTTCCGTGCAAGGAGCTCCCCTGCAGACATGTTGGTCGTTGAGAATTGGCTCCACACTGCAGCTTGGCCTTGAACTCTCCATAGGTCAATTCTGTCAGTTAATTCCATCTCCAGTTGTATTGCTTTTTGCAGCGAAGGTGATTCGATTGTTCAGCCTGCTGAGTGCATCCGCCTTACAGGAACTGACGGATGTTGCATATCACCACACTTGGGGATTGCCAACCTTGGATGCATCTGCGATTGATCCACAAAGCATAAGCACTCTTGATGCTTCGTCCTGCAGAGTGGAGCTGCTTTACCATTGGATCCAGCAGTTCATCTCAGATGGAGCTCAGCTAGGCGTGCTCACTACACCTGCACCTTTGCTAAACCGCACCCTTGCAGAGCTGGCCAAGGGAATGGACAAATATCAAGATGCGATGAAACATTCCAAGATCCCTTTTCCCTTTCCCTATGCGCAAACTACCTTGGTGCTCTTAATCTTCCATTGGATTCTGACGCCGCTGGTCATGGCGCAGTGGACAACTACGGTGTTTGGATCCGCAGTCTTCACCTTTGTTCAGGTATTTACCTTGTGGTGCCTCAATGCTACAGCTGTGGGTTTCGAGCGGCCGTTCGGGGGAGAGGCAAACGATATTGACCACATCGACTTACAAATGATGATGAACAAAAGCCTCATCAACTTGATGGAACCACGATCTCGCCGACTTCCCTTCATCCCAGCTACAACGTATCTCGACATCGAGGTACTACGGAAAAGGGACACAATCCACGCGGCTGCATTGCAGCAGGAAGGCTGGGAGCTAAAGGATATAGACTGGAACGCAGGTATCGCTGGTATGGCAGGTGCTTTCCAAGCTTGTTGTCGTTCCTGCAGTAAACGACGCAGACCTACTGCAGGGCGCAGCCTCATTGCAGTCTCTACACGCTACAGCAGCAAACGTTATTGTGAAATAGACGGAGAAAAGACAGCCGTGCTGACTGTCGGAATCGTTGGCTCCGAATTGTTCTTGGCACTGCCAGCCCTTCCAAATGACACCCGGAACACGTTTGAAGTGCTCAACGTCGCAGGGCGCCCCTGCACATTGCGAGCAAAGCGGATCCCAATCCAACAAAGACATTTGCTGACTAAAGCACCAGATCCGGCATGGAAACTTGGTCTGACAATGTGACTCAGGTAGGAAGGGTTGGGTTGCCCCAGGCCCCAGCATCTCAGATCACAGAGACAGTCATTGACAGTCATAAACACATGTCAGAAGACAACAGTATATATATATATAAGTTATGATAAGATGATAAGATATGACAAAAATATGATAAGTAATCACGAAAGCTAGCATCAGCTAGCTGGAGTTGCTCTTGCTTTAGCAAGTCAAGGGCTCGCAGCCTCGAGAATCATGAATCACGTGAAAACTTCACGTGTAGGGCCCCCCCCCCCCCCGCTCCAACCCCCCCCTGGGACGCTTCCGGTACGTGCTATAGTGCTATGTTTAAGGGTTCAAGGCTTCAATGATGAGCATCACGGGAAGTCAGAAACCAGGCGTATCAGATACACGTGCCTTTGAGCTTCCTTCGGCATCTCAGTGCATATGGCTGACACTTCACTCGACAAAGATGATACATAAACCAGGTGTATCTGATACGCCTGGTTTGTGACTTCCCGTGATTCAACTGTTGGATCGTCATGTATGTAATGAGGGACTGAAGAAAAGCAACCAGTCCGGATGCACCCCTGCTAGCTTTCGTCACCTACCCTCGGCCTCAAGTGTAAGTCAAGCTGAAAACACCTACAGGGATCATTAAAAAAGGATCAAAGCACCCCTATGTTGTCAACGTTCTGGTTGATATATATATATATATATATGTATTTTCATACGTATAAACTAGCAAATACATGAACATATATATATATACAGATAAGTTATATGTGCTATATGCTTCCTACTCTCCACGGGTGCAGAGGCGTTGCCCTATGGTTCCGCATAATCCATAAGTGCACACAGGTAGTAGACAAGATAAGAAAGGAGGGTAGGTGCGACGCACAAGTGCACCGAGACCCAAGATCTCATGTTGTGGCGAGACCAGAGTAAAGCAGTTAACCACACCTGCATTCAGTGTGCTTCCTACTCTTGGTCACTCCAGCACCATACCCCCCTTATGTTTACAGAGACATTGGCCCACAAGGGCCGAATGAAGCCTGAAACCAACCAGAACTAGGGAGCACTCAGAAAGGACCTGCCATTGCGAAGAAACTGCAAGAAGTCATGGATGGAGAACTCCCGAGTCAAGGGGATAAGGAAGGACAGAAGGATGGAAGGAGGAAGGAAAAAACAAGATATATACATTGTATTACACAGCGTTTTTGTCACAGGAGTGAATCATTGGCTTGATCAAATCAAGCACTCCTAGTTTGAGAGTGATCCCATTTCAGATGCCAGGTCACAGTTCCAAGTTTCAGCAGTTGGGGGCTTAAGCACTTCAATGGCGAAAAACAGTGTCCCGGCCCATGCCCTTCCTCGTAAAGAGTAAAGAGGGCTTCCTGCTTATCAATGGTCCCTCCAAGGCAGTCCCTCAAGTCAAGCTGTTTGAAAATAGCCGACAGTCATATTGCCAAGTACCTTCAACTGATTGCAACGCGTGCGTCACATCAGGGTGACTGCTTGTTGAAACGATAACCATAAAAAGCGGTTTGAGATTTGGAGGCATGGTTGATCATTCTTTGCATTTTTTGAATTGATTTAGGCGGGAGGTGTGAGACTCGCGTCTACATGGTTGCACACCTGCATGTTTGCAAGTAAGCTTTATTGTCAGTGCTTAGCTGAGCTGCTCGCTTAGTATTGACCTTTTGCAAGTAAACAACCTCTAGAGTCCAGGCTTGAGATCACCACTTCTAGACCCCTGCTGGTCCTAGCACCCAGACTTGAACCTTCGAATCATTGCACAGGGGCTAGTGGTTGTCCTGAGCGGAAGTGAGGCTCCGCGTCCTTGCATAAGCTGTTTGCGGCCCCTCTTTTGATGTCAATTGGGTGAACCAAGATTGATTTTCGATCTTGCTCATGCGAAGCGAGCATACTTGATGGAATGCTTGATGATTCATGTTTTTCATGGGACCTTGTGACCAAACTGTTGGACGAAACCTGCAAAACACAGTATTCATTCCATAACTTTTTTTTTAATTTGTCAAGTGCGTGTGGCTCAATCTTTGTGAGGAATGACGATTATCGTGATTTTCCACCGGAGTACAACTTTGCAGCTGAAGCACTGGCAAGAGCATACGAGAAGCAGAAGGGGTCAAGAGCAGAGGTAGGAAGACATTCCCAAGGCGAAGAGGCCAAAGCGCCTTGGTGTTACTGTTCCCAAAGAAGTAACGCGGTGCCGTAAATAATTCTATTTTAATCGTTTTTGACAGCTTTCGTTCTTGTGTTTTTTTGCGAATCTATGCTCTTGAGGTGATGAGAGGTGTGTCCCAGCATTTGCAAGGAGGTCCAGGAGAAGCAGCACCTGAAGCCACCAACCCAGAGCAAGAACAAACTGGACACATATGAATTAAGAAGCACATAATACGTATACAACATACATCTAGATATAAACTTAAAAATATCAGAGTCATAAAGGAAGAAGAGATATGAAAGAAGGAAGTTACCTTCCTTTGATTAATATCATTTTCTAATCTTGTATTATTGAACAAGACACTGATAGCTGGAAGCCCTGGAAACTTGAGGCAGATGACAAGGGCCCAGTCCTTCCAGGTGCAGTGCAGGACCTTAAGGCGGGTCAAGGAGAGAGAGAGAGAGAGAGAGCGAGAGAGAGAGACATTGAGGCAACCTAATAGCAATGGCCTCCAACCTAGAAGCGATGGCCTCCAGCCTACTGGCGAGAGAGACATTAAGGCGCAAAGGCGGGTTGCAATAAGCTTTCTGCTCATCCCTCCCAGCAGGACCCTATGCCAGAGGCTCCGAGTGGGTCGAGTGAGAGGAAGGTGGCACCTCTTCCCGCCGGTGGGACTGGAGTGCCTCTTTTGAAAAGTCTAAAGCAATACAGAGAACTGCTAAAGTCGTGCCTGTATGTTGGAAATCTTAGCAAATAGCTTGGGGAAAGGGTTTTTCAGAAGTCGTGCCTTTTTACTCAACGCATTGTAAATGCAATCCGAAATGGTGGTTTTGAAGCTTTTTTTGATGTATTTTGTTGCGTTTAGCTTGTGTCCAGCTAATGGGGCGGAGTTGTTTTCTTTGAGTTCGACGCTTTTGATTGTTGCGTTTAGTTTGTGTTCTGCATTTTTTGGAATATCTTCGGATATAGTTGCAAAGACTCTTTATGTTGGAATTTGCATGGGCAGTGCTACTGTTTGATGTTTGCTGCTTTGTTTTGAAAACCGAATCACGCATTTTGCGCCTGAATGTTCGGCAAGACTGTACTGACGTGATGGGTGATGAGATTTTGCATGAAGACTGCAGACCCAAGTTGACCAGCAGTTGACCAGCAGTGAAGCGCTTGGCTATCGGCATGGCGTGCAAACCGTGGAAAGCGGTTTGCAAAAGTTGCCAAAAAATAGAATTCAGAGATCGCACGGCTCCAAAAACTGTTGCGTTTAGCTTGGGGGAAGCATGAAAGGCATGAGATAGGCATGACTTTCCTAAAACTGCGTTTACATGCTGGAACACATAGATTTCAGGACGCAGGCGTGAGTTAGGCATGAGTTTCGCGCTTGCCTGTAGCCTTGAAGTCGTACCACAGCGGCTTGCGGAAAGTCTAAATACGCATTTATTAGGCAGTTCCTGCAAGACTGTGCAGAATACAGGCATTGTAGGAAGTCAATGGAAGCGAATCATGGCCAAGGTTGCTACACAGCCAGACGCTCCTTCCAGTGAAAAGCCCAGCGAAGAACACCTGTCCGCGAGGAAAGAAGGCCATGTGGCTTGTGGCCACCGAAACCGTTGCCTTCTCATGGGCAACCTTTGTCCACCCTTTGTTTCAAAGTTTTCTTTCAAACTCCACACTCAGCAAGCGAAACTTAAGTCTTATCATGCTTAGACAGATTTGTGGACCTTTGTTGATCCAGGTCCGAGGGATGTGGTTCTTCCATGGATGCGAGAAGCGGATGAAGGGAAGAAGCCGGAGGATCGCCATTTCGTGCAAGACCACCCAACCTCAAAGTAATCAAATGATTAGTGCGAGCGCTTCTTCAAGGAAGCTCCCCCGCCCTCAGGCGTGGGGAGCTTCCTTGAAGAAGCGTGAGCTATCCTGCGTCCATGTCTAGGAGCTAGTAGCTACCTCTTCTTCCTCTTGTACCCCCCTCCCCCAGGCCTAAAAATACTCCTTTGAAGGATGCTTTTGGCAATGTCTTTCCGGCTGTCTCCAGTTGTTTGCTATGCTGGATTGCTCGCCTCTTTCGTGTCTACAGGATAGGGAAACCGATGGAAACCAAATAATCCACTTAGAACAGACACCCTTGACCAAACCTGGGTGCCCACGCATACACGAAGTCAGGGTGCACTGGGAATGAGTGTTTGAGGTTGACTCACAAGAAAACGTTTCCCGTGTCAGAGTTGTTTGATTCCTCAACATTCTTATGTGGACGGGTGAAATAGCCCGCAGCGTTCATGTGGGGAAGCGACAGGTTCAACTCACCATCCTCCCTTCAGGAGCCAAAGCCTCCAGAAGGAGGGCAAGTCCTTCCATGGGGGGCGCAGATAACTGGAAAGGAGGTTGAATCGGCACCAGCTGAGGATGCAAAATGTGACTTTGCATGCAAAATGTGTGAAAGGCTCAATGGGTTTCCTCCGTCAGTGGAAGAGAGTCACCTTCCAAGGTGACCTCGAAGCTGGAGCACAGGACCCCGAGCAAGTCATGCAGGATGGCAGGGAGGTCACCGCTGCAGTGAGTTCCCTGGCGTGGAAGTTCGCAAGGTTTCGGGTCTACTAGGTACTAGCGTTAAGTCAACTCAGCTTGTGTAAAGTCGACTCGGAACCGTGTGCCCTTGAAGAACTGCACTCCACAGGGATGCCTAAGCATAGATTGTATTGATCTTGTTTTGTCTTGTGCCCATGCTGTGCCTGATTGTCACTCGTTTGTATTTATGCATCTGTTCTTTGGGGGAGGGCAGCTTCCACAGAGGTGAAGGGTCACGGATTTGTGACAGTTTTGATGCAGAGCACCTTGGGCCCATGCCATAATTGCAAGGATCTTCGGGCCCAGCTGGTCTTCTGCCGATGCTGCTGGTTTGCTGGTGCTGTTGTTGTTGCTGTGCTGGTTGGCGGCTAGTTTGCTGCTGCTGCTGCTGCTGCGACTTAGTCGTGGCGTGGCTTGGCCAAAATGCGTCGACTTCACGCGAGTGGGTTGACTTCGGCTGAAACCTTGTGCCCACGCAGTGAGTTGACTTCACGCGAGGTGGGTTGACTTATATAAGTACGCCGCTTGTATGTGAAAGCGCTGTTTGGGGCCAAGAGATGCACATGAGTGACATGACCTCAAATGAATTCTAAAAACTATGAAACTATACTGTGCAGTCGCCCGACTGAACACCTCTGCTTGAGACTTGCCTAGTTATTGACCAAGCAGGGCTGCCTGGCAAAAATGGAATGATGCGAGGTAAGGTTATAGCGTTGTGTAATGTAGAGCTCTGGTGGCTTTGCCTAATTACAGCAGTGCAAAAAACATCACCGCGCCGCTACAAGATTTTTCCCTTACACTCCATGCCTTGTCCAGATGACTCCTTGCAGACATTGCAAGCAAAATCTGCAGGTTGATGAAGTTCACCAGTGATAAAACAAAAATGACAACAAGAAGGCAACAAGAATGACAACAAGAATCTACAAGGGGTCTTCTCAAGGTCTGAATGGTGGTCGCTGTACACAATTAAATACATACATGGGGCCCGCCGTGACGAAACCACACTTTTGATGGTTTTGTGGCGACAAAACTGGCCCCCTCCTCGCAGCAGGCAATGCGTGGGGTGAGACAAGGGACATCGCCAGTGCTAGTGACGTGCCAGTTTTCTTTGTCCCAGCATGTTGCAAAATTCTATACCAGCACTCGCGGTCTGGCCCCAAATCCATTTTCTGGTTAAAGATCGTGCCCGTTCTTGGGACCACGAAGCTGCGCAAACGCAACAGTATACAGTATTTTGGCCATCATGATGGGGTGCGAAATTATTACTTTGTTGGATAATTTTGGGGCTGCGTCGGGCAACGCGGCGGCAACATGTTTGAGTTCGACACAAACACGCACACTTATAGAAATGCGTGCTGATGTGAAACGGTTGCCAGCCGCCAACCTGGAGCAGGGCCAAAAGCTCAATGCGTGACTGCAGAAAAGGCTTAATAATTGAAAGGCAGGTACGTCAGTGCTGGCCGGGCACTGATATCACATCCACTTGGCGCGGTCTTTGTTAGATGAGGCACACCAAGGGATCCTCATCCTTTAGAGAAGTCCGTTAGAGAAGTGATCCCCCGGGGCCCCTGCTGTTAAAAAACAAGTTGAGTGCTTCCCTAAACCCAGGCTGTAAACGGTCAATGCAGAATCGCTTTTAGTAAGCCACAGGCAGTGACTTCCCTTTGACTCGTTCGGTCAAGCTCCCTCAAGCACATGATTTGCCGGTTCCGCTCTCTCTCTCTCTCTCTCTCGCACAGCGGCCCCTGCTGAAGCAAGAAAAACATGAAGAAATCTCTAATCCAAAAGGATCCCTGTGACTCCAAGGGGTACACACACACACACGACCCGCAAGGGGAGGCACGCGGAGACACATCCAGTTGATCATCCGTGCTTCTCTAAATCCAGGCTGTAAATGGTCAATGCAGAATCGTTTTTAGTAAGCCACAGGCAGTGACTTTCCTTTTGACTCGTTCGGTCAAACTCACTCAAGCAAATGATTTGCCGGTTCCCCACTCCGACCGGCGGGTTCCTCTCTCTCTCTCTCTCTCTGTGTCTCTCTCTCTCTCACGGCAGCCGCGGCGGCGCAGGAAGGGTGATGGAGAGAGAGAGAGAGAGGTGCCCCCAGCTACGAAACAAGCGTCCAGGGACACGAGGGGGTGTACCTGAGTGTTGCGCCCAGGAACACCCAAAAAACAGGCAAGACGGAAGAGGGGAGAAGGGAAGGGGAGGAATTGAGGATTAAGGCCCCCGACAGGTTCCAATGAACCTTAAGTAGCTTCGGCCGCTGCGGCCACGTACGCCGTGCCAAAATGGCTGGCTGCTTTAACTTTGACCGCTGTGGTCAGCTAATGGCTTGTCCGAAGACTGCCCACTTGGAATTTGATAATCCGTCAGGTCTTGGCAAATAACTTTAATTAGCATAAGCCTCCTGCTGTCCGCTCTGGACACGTACATCTCCGGGCAGGGGAGATAAAGCCCTTCGGTCGAGCTCCTCAAGCAAATTATTTGCCGGTTCCCAACCCCGACCAGCGGGTTCCGCTCTCTCGTCGAAGCAAGAAAAACGTAAAGAAATCTCTAATCCAAAAGGATCCCTGTGACCCCAACATTTACAGGGGAGGCGCACGGAGACACATCCAGTTGATCATCCCCTGCTGTAAAGAACAAGTTCAGTGCTTCCCAAAATCCAGACGGTAAATGGTCAAGGCAGAATTGTCTTTAGTATGCCGCAGGCAGTGACTTTGACTCGTTCGGTCAAGCTCCCTCAAGCAAATGATTTTGCCGGTTCACAACTCGTTCTGTCAAGCTCCCTCAAGCGAAGGATTTGCCCCATTCCGACTGGCGGGTTCCGCCCTCTCTCTCTCTCTCTCTCTCTCTCTCTCTCTCTTGTGAAATTCAACATGACACTGTTCCCAACATTGAGGGAGATATACCTCGACATTGTGGCTCAACACTAGGGCCCTTGAGCACATTCAACATACAAACAAAAGGCGCGAGCATTTCAGCAAACAGTTCAACAATACTTCAAACTTTACATGGTAGCGGAGCAGACCTGGAAATGATCCGGGCTGCTCAACTGATCAACCGATCAGTCGCAACAACAACGCATAGCATCAACAACCATTGCTGGAGAGGGTTGATCTACTGATCAGCAACGGGCCAGTAGGGACTTCTTGACAATGGCGCAAGCAGGGGAACAACAAGCACAAGAACCACAGGAAGCATTAGCAAGCTCACACAAGTACCGCATCAAGCCACCGACATTTGACGGCAACTATGCACACTTTGAGGAATGGAAGTGCAAATTCACAGCATACATGGGACTCACCAACAACAGGTATCCACTACTGCTAGACCAGACAGCAGCAGCAGCCACCCTCATTGATGAGGCAAGACTACGAGGAGCAGCATCAACAACAGAAGAAGCCAACGAGAACATCCAAATGTCAGCAGATCTGAAGTACATCCTCATCAGCATCACCAGTGGATCAGCAGCCATGATTTACAGACAATATCAGCAGACTACAGGCTTCGAGATATGGAGACAACTCCATGTCCGATTCATGATTCCAACAGGAACTCGAGGAATCGGTTGTCTCACGCGACTTCTCAAACCAACATTCGATCACCACAACTTCGAAGAGTCTTTCACACAATGGGAATATGAAGTCAACAGATTTGAGACAGACAACCAATCACCATTGCCAGAAGCAGTCAAAGTCGCCATCTTGCTCAACGAGACCAAAGGTTCACTACAGCAACGTCTACAACTACAAGCAGGTACAAATCCAACAGACACACACACATCAGAACAACCATCATGGAATACTACAAGTCGATTACGCCTTCAGCAGGATGCAACAAGCCACATCAGCTCAAGCAACATACCAAGGAGGAGGAGCCGCGCCAATGGACATAGGAGCAATCAACAAAGGAAAAGGAAAGGCCACAAAGGAAAGAGCAACAAGGGCAAAAGCAAGCAGAACAAGGGCTACAACGACAGCAAGGGAAAAGGCAATGGAAACTACAACAAAGGAGGATTCGGCAAGGGCAAAGGAAAGATACTGATGCAACAGAAAGGATAGCAACAACAGCCGATTGGACAAGGCAATCCATTCAGCAAGGGCTATGCGCAAGCACCACACAAAGGCAACAAAGGAAAAGGCAAAGGTAAGCCGGTCACAGCAATCTGCTACAAGTGCGGCAACCCAGGTCACATGGCCCCGGGATTGTCGAGTGGCAGTGTACAACATGGGGGAAGCGACATATGAAGATCAGACGCAAGCATGGTGGAATGACCAACAGTATGATGCAACATGGTGGAGCCAGGACTTACGACATGTTCAGCAGACGCAGCCGCAACAGCAGTTAGCCTTACCACCAGCTCCAACATGTCCAGTAGCTCAAGCAAACACTGAGCAAATCCACTTCATCAGCGGGGTCGGCAACGACCTTCTCATTGCAGCCATTGGGCATCAACAGGTAAGCAAGACACAGAGTACAGCTGATTCCAGCAGAGCGCATCTCATGATCGACAGTGGAGCAGCAACACATGTATGCCCAACATGGTTTGCGCCAGCATCACCTATGCACCCACTCAGCAATGAACAAGGACCAAGACTTCGATCAGTGACCAACAACAACATCCAGCTGTTTGGGTACAAATGGGTCTACACGCAAAACAACAATGGACAAAGCATCATCATCCCTTTCTAAGTATGCAATGTCCATCAACCCATTCTGTCAGTCGCCAGACTGGCTGAACAAGGATTTACATTGCAGTTCGGGGACAACCCGCACATTGAACACAGTAAAGGGTTTCGATCAACACAGGAACAGAAGGATAGTCTGTATTATCTCAACACAAAGATCCTTCAACTGCCAGAGGATCGCAGACTACACATCGAACAGGCCGACGACGGAACAGTCTCGGCCATGATCGCGCCAACAACAGCTCTCACACCTGATGGTCCAACTGTTGTTCTTGGGGGCCGACAGGACTATTGGACATACAACAGTGAGGGTTACCTGGCGCGTGTCCACAAGGTTCCACGCAAGGCACTTTTTCAACCAGAACGGACATGTCCTGTGCCAACAGCACAACTTGAAGACTTTAGGAGAACAATTGTACGACGAGAAGACGAGAAGACAGCAACAATGAGGACATCAGGGACAACTACCTCACCATCAACAAGCATCAGTGACGACGTGTCCTCAAGGGACAACCTGGACAGGTGAGACCTGGTTCAAGGTCAAGCAACATCAAAGCCTGTAGCCATCGAGAACAAAGGAAAGTCAGCAGGAAAAGGAAAGAAGGCAACAACACAGCCTCAGGCATCACAAACACTCCAACAGCCTGAGCAGCATATCACAAAGCAACCACTCTACAGGCACACCTTCAAGAGTACACCGCCTACCACAACAGCAATCCCACATCCAAAAGACGTGGTAGCAACGTCTGATCACTGGATGCGGGAAGGACACTTTTGGAAACGCGTCCACATCCAGCCAAGAACAACCTTCTACATTCCAGAGCGAACAGACGACGGACCAGACATCAGCAAGTTGAAAGCATGGAGACAGACATTCGCAACGGCAGTAGGGAGCAAACACAAAGGCAACAGGTATGAAGATGATTGGACAGAAAAGCCCAACAAAGCCTTGGAATTATGAGTGGACAGGATCCACTAACTTTGAGGAAGCAACAGAGTACAACGCCGAATATGACACAGATGAAGGAGAGCAACAACAGGCAGCAAGGAAAGCAACGGAGGTACCTAGACCACAACAGCCAACGGCTCAGGAACGAGCAGCGCACGAGCTAACACATTTGCCTTACCGCACATGGTGTGACATTTGCGTTCGCACCAAAGGCAAGACCAACAGTCATCCAAGGCAGAAGAGCAGTCTACCAGACATGACCTACATCAAGAGCCTCGACGACAAGTCCACAACACCAATCCTAACAGCAATCGATGTCGAGACTGGAATGAGCATGGCAACACTCATCCAGGATCGAACTCAACCTTTTGAGTATTTAGTCAACTGCATGTGCAACTTCCTTATGGAGTCCGGAAGGGCACAGGCCATCCTGGCCAACGCAGTTCTACAATCAGATCAAGAACAATTTCTCATCAACCTTCTGAAAGCTACAGCTTTACGACTAGGAAACAACATCTCAGTCAGACAGAGTGCAGCGTACAACAGCCAATCACAAGGTTCAGTGGAGCGATTTCACAGAACACTGGTCTCACAAATCAGATCACTTCGAGCACAAGTCAAGCAATACTATGACAGAGACATCAACTGCGAGCAACCGCTTATGCCATCTGGCTTGGCAAGGATACAGCAACAAATGAACACATCATTGGCATTGCCAACAGGGTCGTCAGAGCACGAACAATTCGGAGGATGGTTCTTCCAGACAACTTCGACAAACAACTCTTAGACATCATCAACTCTTATCCATGGACACCCATTTCAACAGCTCCAACAGGCGTTATGCCACTTGCCATTTCGGCACCGAAGCCATCAGCAATGGCAGAGACACAGACTGTCGACGCACAACCACTGATCACAAGCAAGCACACAAGCGAACAACAAGAATCAGAGGAGAACAAGCGCAGAAGGGTCATTACGGACGTCCCCCTTGCAACATCACCAACATCTCAACAGAAGAGACAAGCGCTACCAATGCCAACACTAGGAGACGGCTCACCAATCAGGCGAAGCCTTGAAGCACCAACAACAACCTCAGCAACGAAGCATGAGCCGAAGCAAGTTCGATCAACTCCCGAGATCAGCGGCTCAGCAACAGGAAGCACAGAACAACCAGCAACAAGACTGAGGATCTCAGCACTTCAGGTGACAACAAAGAAAGGAGAAACAATTACAGCAACAGCAAATGAAGATGATGAGGAAGCGACAACAGAACGCATCCTCCTAGAACCAATCATCCATGACACAGAAGGATTCGACAAGCAAAAGCTCATCACTGGCATGAAGAAAGAGATCGACTCCATGAAGCAACAACAGGTCTTCACAGAACGACACATTGACGAGCTCACTCCCGAAGAACAACAGACCATCATCCAGAGCAAATGGGTTCACAGGGAGAAAGGCGATGACGTTCGATGTCGCGTCGTCGCCAAAGGCTTCACAGAGCACATCAACGACGCCGATGACATCTATGCCTCAACACCTGTGTTTGCAGTGCTCAGATGGCTTCTGGCACTAGCACTCACATTCCGGCGGAGCATCACAACAGGTGACATCAGCGCAGCCTTTCTACACGCAGCTGCAGCAGTGACAACAGGAGTCGCGTTACACATGTATCCACCAACAGAGTTCTACAATGCTGCAGACCGCATAGTCTGGAGATTGAACAAGGCCCTTTATGGGCTCAGATCATCACCAAAGGCCTGGCAGGATCATCTCGCAGACATCCTTCAACATGTGTTGAAGCTGGAGCGCCTCAGAACAGAACCAAACGTCTTCAAGACACCAGGCAACACCTGCTCAACAACAACATTCTTGATGGTTTACGTAGACGACCTTTTCTTCCTGGGCCCACACGAGACCATCAATAAGATCTTCAAGCAGATTCAACAACATCTTCTTCTTCGACGAACTGGAGAGCTAACAGCCGGAAAGACAGTGACATTCCTGGGGCGCAACATCACACACTATGGAACACACTTTGAGCTCTCACTTGGCAACCACTATGTTGACAACATCATCACGGAAGTCAAAAATGGAGACATGCAATCCATCAGCGGCCCCAGGGACGGCAGCGCTACGAGCAACAGATGAACATGAGCAAGACCTCAGCAGAGAAGAACATGGAATGTACAGACGAGTAGTAGGCAAGCTTCAATGGCTTGTCTACACAAGGCCAGACTTGGCCTATGCAACAAAGGAACTTGCAAGAGCACTCAACAAGCCAACCACACAGGATTGGAAGCGCGTGATACATGTCGTGAGGTATCTACAAGGAACAAAGCACTACAAGTTCACAGTTTAAGCAACAGCACAAATAAGTGATGAACTTAAGGAGATCGATGTTGATGCATATGTCGATGCTGACTGGGCAGGAGATCCAGTCACAAGGAAATCAACATCCGGGTTTGCCATCTACATCTTTGGCGCCTGTGTACAATTCGGAAGCAGAACACAACAATCAGTAGCACTTAGTAGCGCAGAGAGTGAACTCTACGCGATCGGAACAGGAACAATTGAATCACTACACCTCAGCTATTTCCTCAAGGAACTACACAGCAACCTCAAGATCAACATCCGCATTCTCACTGACTCATCAGCAGGAAAGTCCATTGCAACACGCATTGGCAGCTCAAAGAAAGCAAAACACATCCAGATCAAGTATCTCTTCGCGCAACAACTCGTTCAGGCCAACATCATTTCAATCGTGAAGATAAGGAGCAATGACAACAGAGCAGACATCTTCACCAAGCATGTGACTCCTGAAACACTCAGGAGGCATCTGCAAGCCATCGGTCTCATTGACCGAAACAACAACTCACACAATTGAGAAGCTAGCAGCTTCACAGCAGCAATCTTCAACATGAAGATCAAGCAGTCAGCAAACATGCATGCAGCATGACTTCCAACATGGAGGTCGAGCAATGTGTTTCAAGCAAATGTGTCTCAACAAGAGATGCAATTGATAGTCACGTGCGCGTGCGTGTACAGCGTGAGCAGTGCGCAGACACACATAAACAGTGCGCATTTAGAATTTCGATGCCATGGTTCGATGCCGTTCTCTCAACAGAGACGAAGCCCATCGATTACGTGATCTCTCTTTTGGTTTCAACACCGTTTTGCCGATCGATCGCTCCAACATGATTTTCATGCACGTCACCCCTTTTCAGTCTCAACATGTGATTTCGGAAGGTGATTTGAATTCAACGTTTTTGCCGCCCTTTCGTTCAGAGCTCAACAGCCAGAAGCGTCAACTTCGCCTTCAACCTCGGTAACATGGCTGTGGTTCAACTCACTCCGATGACGGGAACATGTCAGGTCTATGAGGCCACGTTCCCAATTCCAACGCATGGAGGTCAGGACAAGAGGACACCAACATGCACAGCCCACTTAACATCAACCCGGACATCAACACGGGCTCGATCACGGAAGAGGGTGTGAACAACCCCTGAGCCTTTCAACAAAGGGTCAACACTGGAGTCAACGGGTGCGTAAGTCACTAGATGACTCAACAGTGTCAGTTTTTGCCAGATCGCTGTCTGAACACGACATTGATCTGAGGGACGGTGTGAAATTGAACATGACACTGTTCCCAACATTGAGGGAGATATACCTCAACATTGTGGCTCAACACTAGGGCCCTTGAGCACATTCAACATACAAACAAAAGGCGCGAACATTTCCGCAAACAGTTCAACAATACTTCAAACTTTACATCTCTCTCTCTCTCTCGCGCACGGCAGCCGCGGCGGCGCACGAAGGGTGATGAGAAAGAGAAGGACAGAGACGATGCTACGACTCCAGCGTCCAAGGGCACACCAAGCAAGAAAAGGAACGAAACGATGATGTTCCCAGCTACGGATCGAGCGTCGAAGGACACACCCGACAAGATAAGAAGAGAGAAGAGAGAGAGAGAGAGAGAGAGAAGAGAGAGAGGTGCTCCCAGCTACGAAGCAAGCGTCCAAGGACACATCATGGAGAGATAGAGAGGGGTGTGCCTGGGTGTTGCATCCAGGGACACCGCAAGGGGCGCGGCGTGGCTGCGGAAGGGAAGGAGGCGGAGGATCCAGCAGGTCCCGGTTCCGCTCTCTCTCGCACAGCGGCCGCCGCGGCCCCCTGCTGAAGCAAGAAGAACTTAAAAAATCTCCAATCCAAAAGGAGCCCTGTGACTCCAAGGGGTACACACACACAAACCCCAAGGGGAGGCACGCGGAGACACATCCAGTTGATCATCAGTGCTTCCCTAAATCCAGGCTGCACATGGTCAATGTAGAATTGTTTTTTGTAAACCGCAGGCAGTGACTTTCCTTTTGACTCGTTCGGTCAAGCTCACTCAAGCAAATGATTTGCCGGTTCCCCACTCCGACCGGCGGGTTCCGCTCTCTCGCACAGCGGCCGCGGTGGCCCCGTGCTGAAGCAAGAAAAACGCAAAGAAATCCCTAATCCAAAAGGATCCCTGTGACTCCAAGGGGTACACGCACACACACACACACACACCTCAGCTTTCAGCTTGGCCATCCGTGCTGCAAGGCACGTGTAGGCATTTCAGTCTTGTGGGTATTCGCGCTTGTGAATTCTGAGTGGGTGAGTGACTTCTGGCCCACCGTTGTGGGGTCCGAGCTTTGACTTGACTATCAGGGATCGGGAACACAGAAGACGTCAACTCGTAGACAAAGTTTTGCTCAAGAGCAAGTGCATTTCTGTACTGGACACCGAAAAACTCATTACTCAGAGTGGCCCCTGTCGAACAAAGATAGCTTGCTTCGCTCCTTCAAGGTATTGAACGAAGGTCCTTCCTCAAAAAACCATAGTTTGTGTGGGCATGCGGCTTGTAGAGGTACTCCTGATGGGGAAGAATAACTTGTGTGCATTGTGTGCTTCAATCAGTGGAATAAAGCCTCTCAGTCTTCAATCATTATACCTATTCCTCCATTTTTCTTCTTGCTTGTCCATTGCACGGGCCTGCTAAGTGCCCATGCTGGTGGTTGACGAGGATGTGTCACTGAAGAGGTCGCAAACAAATTGCGAACAAATGCGAACAACATGCAACCAGTTCCAATTGCAACAACGCAAGTGATCAATGGCAATCAGCACTTTCGTGCTGGATGCTACTGCTGGCTGTGGGCGGTATAGGATTTCAATGGATAAATCACATCCCAATTCTAGAATACATGCCCATATCCCAGGCAGATCGCCAACGCAAACCACTTGTTTTGCATGTCAATAGGCTTTCACGTGTTTTGGCAAATTGGACAGACAGAGCTGCAGGTTTCCCCAAGGGTGTGGAACAAACGGAGCATACGCCCCTTGTGGTCGATCCTTGGATCCAAAAGACACATTTGGATATCAATTTGACGGTGGAACAGGCTAAAATTGACAAATCTGTCAAATCCAAGTTGCAGTTCCATTTTGTTTTGCCATTGGTATCAATCTCATGTCCTTGACATCGACCGACCCAGGAAAAAGAGGCACTTCAACATGCGGACACATCGGGCTTGATTCTGGCTGCAGAGTCTGCCCTGGCTACTCAAGGCCAAGCCTAGCCTGGAACTATGCAGCCTCCCGCCCAAAACGGGTGAAAGGTGACAGCAGCTAGATCAAACTACTTGTGGCTGGCCAAAGGCCAGCTGGCCCACCGGGTGCACAACGCATCGTGCGGAGTGGAGTAGCCCACACCACCTCTAATCGGATTGCTGCCTGCAGCTGACAAAACTGGTCAGCCGAAGGGAGGAAAATTTGAAGCTATTGCTGCCAGTTCGCACGCATGTTCGAGTGTTTTGGCTTTTCAACCAAGCTGATTCTTTTGGCCGTGACATTGGTTCAAGGTGAGTTTTATTCAGCAGGATTCACGTCCCAACTTGGGACATTTCATATTTCCATGTGGCTCATGCGGCTGCTCTTCTTTGGCTTTTTGTGCCTGACCAGAAGCAGCGAGAGCTTTCGCCGGGATGCTTCAGCTTCCCGACTCCGTCACATGTCATACCTCTTGCGCAGGCAAGCAGGGCAGGCTGAGCATCGTGAGCGCTCATCGGCAATTAGAGAAGAGCAGTCAACAGAGTCGATCACAGAAAGATCAGAAAGCAGTGAAAGCAGGCACCAGCGTGCTGCTTCAATGAGTGGGCACCGCCACGGGCGGCGCGTACGGAAAGATGCTTTTGCACAATTGGTGACCGAGCCTGAGAAGGATGATGTGCTTCCTGAGGTTCAGGAATTGAAAAAAGATGCTGAAGAGCAAATTGCGGACGCTAAGAAAGAAGTAGTAGAAGATGTTACAGACAAACTAAAGCAAGCCAAAGATGGACCGACAAATCCCTTTGGTGAATTGATCGGAGGTGCCATTTGCCTGATCATCGTGGCTTGCGTTCTTTTGGTCTCTGCAGCGGAGCATTGGAGTGCACGGAGTGGGAGCCAAAAGGAAGCGCAGACGAAGCAGACACCACCAACAACGGATTCGTCTCTTCCGAATGAGGCGTCGCCTCGAAGCCGTGGATGGTTCCACACCATGGACTCCCAGGCTTTAAGCGAGGAACTCAATTCCACACTAGAGAATGTGGCCTTGACCAACTGGCCTGGCCAATTTGGCTTATCACCTGATGCGAAGGAAAGAAATCTTAAAAGATTTGGATTGAACAAGATGACGCCGCCAATCAAGCCTAGTGCTGTTTGGCTCTTGATGAAGCAGGTCTTTGGCGGTGTGTTCAACACTTTGCTGTGGTTTTGTGTCACTGTTGAGGTTGCATTGGCATCCTTCATGGGAGCAGATGAATCTGATTTGGTGACACCTGCCATCCTAGCAACCGTAATAACAATGGCAGGGGCTTTGCAGTGGTGGACTGAGCAGCAGGCTGAATCGATGATGAACTCCCTACAACAAATGCAGTCCCTGGAGAGTGTGGCAGTTTGCCGACAGGGCAGTCTTGAGAACATTTCGCCTGAGGAGCTTTTGCCAGGTGACGTGGTCTTGCTGGAAGCTGGCCAGCGAGTACCAGCAGACATACGTATCCTGGCAATGACCGATACTGTTCTTGTTGACAATTCTGCGCTCACAGGTGAGTCAATCGCTGAACCCAGGAAATCTGAGCCGGTTGGTGTGGACGAACATGACCAGCCCGTCGTTGCACTAGTTGAGTCCAACAATGTCCTTTTTTCAGGAACGAGCGTTGTGGAGGGTCGCCTTCTTGGAGTGGTCTTTGCTGTTGGCGATTCAACACTACTCGGAAAAATTGCAAAAGGTGTCCAACTTGCACGGCCACGGTCATCTCTGGAGGTTCAGATTGAGCACTTTGTGCATTTGATTGCTGTAACCGCCACTTGCACGGGACTGCTGTCCCTTGTTGCAAACCTTCTGTCACCACAAAAGCTGAGCATGGAGAAGGTCCTCCTGAACTCTTCAACTGCCTTTTTCTGTTTTGTCCCCGAAGGTTTGATGCCAACAGTGACGTTTTCCTTGATGATATCCTCACGACAGATGGCCAAAAGGAAGGTTCTCGTGCGAAAAATTGATGCTGTCGAGACGTTGGGGTGTGTGAGTGTCTTGTGCAGCGACAAGACTGGAACTTTGACCTCAGGGAAGATGACAATGACAGATTTGGCTGTCATGGACCCAAGGAGCTCCAGCCTCAAGAAATTGTCGATCCAAGCAGCTCAGGAAGAGTCGGATGAGACCTTGCAGAAGCTTGCGCAGGGTGGACTTCTCAACTCAAATGCCAAGCAACATGTGCAGAGCCTGGAGTTTCTTGGCTCGCCGACTGAGGTTGCCATTGTTTCAGCCTGCAACTTGATTGTGGGAAGGCCTCTGGAAGAGGTGCGAAGAGCAACACCCCAGATCTACGAAATTCCCTTCAGCAGTGCCACCAAGTGGATGCTAACAGCGCATGATGCTCAAGCTGGAGGCAGCTCTGCGTCCAGCCCTGACTCGAGCCCAGTGAGGCTCCTTGTCAAAGGTGCCCCAGAGTTTGTTGTCAGTTGCTGTAGCCTGTCAAGTGAGCAGGTGGAAGAGATTACTGGCTGCTACGAGGAGTTCATGAGCCACGGAAAGAGGGTGCTTTGCGTGGCTGAGTGTGACTTTTCTGCTCCACCTGGGTTTGAGTTCCAGGGATCTAGCCCACAGGATGCAAACTTCCCTCTCTGCGGGTATACATTTCTTGGCGTCTTCGCCATCGAGGATCCTCCAAAGGATGGTGTCAAGGAATCCATTGCAAGTTTGCAGGATGCTGGTTGCCAAACCATCATGGTGACGGGCGACCACCCAAGCACAGCGAAAGCCATAGCTCGGCGGATTGGCATTCTTGGCCGCGGCTCTGACGATGACCTGGCTGCGGTTACAGGTGCGATGATCGCCAGAGAAGGGACGCCGCCTGATGGTTGGACGCTTCTGGACATAGCTCAGAATCATGACTTGGCACCAGAGTGTGCAGAGTTTTGGCAGAAATGTGTCAAGAAGACCCGTGTTTTTGCAAGGGTGTCCCCTTTGGACAAGCAATCAATTGTCCAAGCGTACCAGCACTTCGCCGGACAAATTGTTGCAATGACCGGAGACGGTGTCAATGATGCTCCTGCTCTCAAGGAGGCGGAAGTTGGCATCGCGATGGGCATCCGGGGCACTGAGGTAGCGAAAGAGGCTGCTGACATTGTTCTTCTAGATGACGACTTGAAGAGTGTCGCCGCTGGCATGGAGCAAGGGCGCCTTTGCGCCGAGAACCTTAGGAAGTCTGTTCTGTACACGATGTGCTCTAAAGTGCCTCAAGCCCTTCCAACATTTGCACAGCTACTTGGCATTCCAGTTGCCTTAACTACTGTGCAGGTGATCCTGATAGATATTGGTACAGACATTTGGACAGCTGTAGCCTATGCAGCGCAACCACCGGAAACTTCACTGATGAAGAAAATGCCACGCCACCCAAGAAAGGATGCTATTGTGAATAGTGGGATGTTGCTGTATTCCTTCGCGTATATTGGGGTAATACAATCATTTTGCTGCTGGCTATGCTTCTTTTGCATGCCGGGGATGTGGGCGTTGCTTGACAAGAAGGAGGTGCCCGTGATTTACAGTTTGAGCGAGAAGGTTGCCATTCAAGCCGGCACAACCATGTACTACTGGGTGGCCTGCCTGCACTTGGTGCATGCCAACCATTCTTTGAGTATTCATATGTTGCATTCCGTGAATGTTTCATTGAGGCGCTTGTATGTGGACAAGTCGGAGCAGCCTTTGTAGCTTGGCCCACCTTCGCAGATAGAGTGCCACGCGGGATGTGCTTTGAGCTTTCCATGCTCAGGCAGCCACTACCACCTCGATGTCGCTTGTGCCAGAGCTGCGTTGGGCACTTTACGTTGGCAGGAGCTTTAGGCTGTCGCCTTGCAGGCAACATATGCCATTCCCAACAATTGGCTGAACCTATTCATTGTGCGGATCTTAGCCGTGCGAAACAACCGGCATTGTTTTGATTGTAGCCGTGGCTTCTTGCATCCTGCTTCGTGCTGACTAACCAAGGTCCTTGAGTTTGGCTGTGCTCTTGCAATAATTTACCACCCATACTTTCAGTGCCTAGCCAGCCTAGGCCTATGCGTTTTCAGGCAAGATATGAAACGAATTGAGTTGTGGGTTGCTCTGTGTTAGTTCTTTGCCTGGTCGCAATCTTTTAAGGTATGTCTTTGGGACACGATCTTTGAGCAAGCTGCAGTTGGTCTCTGGGTCATGTGCATTGCTCTCCGGATCCAATAACTTGGTGACAAGAGCGTTGATCCAATAAATAGGAACCGACAGGATGTCACATTTGAGCGGCTACTGGCAAATAACAATTATATATACATATATATATAATTGAGTTTTGCTGGCCCGACCTGACTTTCGAAGGTTCGTCATTATCTTGGCAGATGAAGTCAGGAAGTTCATTGTCAGGACCCTTGCTCCAAGACATGGTGTGGACAGCTTCCATCACATTTGACTTTGACTCGTTCTTTATCTTGTGCAAATTGAATCGCAAAGCTGTCTTCCGTGGAAGTGGTGTTGATCGCGATGCAGGAGAGAGTTGGGGCGCAAAGGTGTTGAACTGTCACCATCCAAGTCAGAGGAGAAGGCGGCCATTGCTCCAAATTTGTACATGTTCAGGCTTTCCACACAGACGCCTAGAAGATAGCGCAAACAGTTGCGTAAGGGAACTGACCAAGCTCATCCAAGCTCCAACTTTTCAAGGAAGAAGCTGAAGCTGAATCAAATGATGGTGAAGCAGTTCCAGATATTGGTGGCTCAGCACTTCCCTTGGCGAGTGCTAACCATGAGAGGTGTTTGATTCTTGATTTGCTGCATGGCACGAGGCGTGATGACGGCGTGATGTGCCTGAGTGAGTGAAGCGTCTCCAGCTGGGATACTCTCTCAATCAGAGCTGGGATGGCGTCCTGTTTGGACATTGGTGTCGCAGTGTTAAAAGGGGCACGCACCCTCCCCAAGAATAGAGGAAAGGGAAGGAAGGGAAGGAGGGACAGGCGACAAAAGTTTTACTGTAATTATTTCATTCTCTGGATTGATTTGGGTGGCTTGGATTGACCTCCCACAAGAATCCACCTGCGTGGGCAAAAATCAAACGTCTAAGTTTTGATTGATTTGTTGGTCCCGTGCTCTAGATGAAGGATTTTTGTACAAAACATAAAAGGATCTCCAGAATCTTCCAGGATCTTGCCTTGCAATTTTCCCGGCAACATTCATGTGATGCAAGCGATGTCATTCTAAAGATGACTGGGGAGTGCTGCAATGAGATGCAAGCAAAGCAACCTGTAGGTTGAGTTACTAGGTCTCCAGGGCATCGCGGCTAGTGGAGGTGTTGTGCCCTTCTCTCGAACCTCCTACAAAAACTATAGTATAGAGTGTAAATCTCCGCCTTCTTATGACTGTGCTGATTTTATTGTTGCGATCCCACTGCGCCGTGTGCGACAGCCTATCTGCTTGAAATCACCGCTCCTGCTTTTTCACAACCTGTCATCTCTCGTGCTGATTGCTGCTTTGCTGGATTCATCACTGCTTTGCTTGGCATCTCCCGTGCTGCGAGCAGGTTCCCTGCAGGTAGCAAGGGGTAGTCGTCATGCACCTTTTGCGGTGTGACCTGGGTCTTGCTATTTGGGCGAATCAAGCGGCATGTGTTCTGAAACCACTCAATTTTCACTGCACTGCACCGTTGAGTTCAGCGGCTATGCCATATGCATTTGAAGCCAGCAAACCCATACCTTGCAAGCTTCCGCAGCAACTAGATACTAGATGTGGCGGATCCGGTGCCGAAAAATGCACAGTGGGCCATAGTAGCATGCAGTGGTGCATCTCATGTCCACGTGAACTGCAAGCGCCAACAGCTGCTCAGAATCTATTTTACCCAAAGGATTGCGCAGCACTGTGCTGGCAGCAAATTGAACCCAATTGCTCACTTACCAATGCGTGGCCCCCGCGATCGCGCGCCATGAAATCTGATGCCCAGAAAGTAGGATTCACCGCTGGCATGTGCCAATCTCTCTCTCTCTCTCTCCCCCTCTCTCTCTCTCTACACATACACAACATAATTACACTGTTCCACCCCGGTGGCAAATCAGCACGGCTGCGACGTGATTCCCACAGTTTTGACACACTAGCATGCTTAATATTTTGCATGAGTCACTCTGAGAAACTGTGCTGGACCTGCAGCCTGGATCAAAGCCTCGACGCCATAGTTCTGGGCAGGACAGTGATTTGGAGCCGCAGACTCAATGCACATTTACTGCAAAGGGTGTTGACACCAGGCACAATTGCCATATCGAGGTGTCATGACCTCTTCAATGGGCCTGCGAGCAACATGCGTTCTTTGCCTTGCCCTAGGCTGCACTCAATGTCTTGTTGTTTGCGGGAGGGGCGAAGCTTGAGCGAACTTGCGTCCTTGGTAGGCAGATTGGGGTCCATACCATAACTCTGCAGAGCAGTGTGCATTTGGTGTCCATGTTTAGCACCGCTTCACATGTTTGATTATCGCTGCTTTTTCTGCACCGCACTTGGGGCTAAATCCTGTGACCATAGGAGGGCAGTTTGTACATGGCTTTGTGTAAAAGGCTCCAACAAGCTTACTTCTTTGACCACGTGTATGGTGCCGGAATATGCACATGATAGTCTTTGTGGTGATGTTGCTTTGATGCTACTTTCCAGTCCTTACAAGATTATGCACTTGTGCACCATCATACGAGTGTGTGTTGCATTCCCTTTTTGCAAGGCGGTTGGCACATGGTTTCTGTGGCCTTCAGCAGCCCTTCGAGGAAGGGATGTTGCTGCAGTTAGGATGTCGCCCCTAGTAGCATCCTTGCTCCTAGTAGTACGGCCAGGAGCCCCTAGTGGCTTCTTGTTACTAGTAGCGATGCCAGGAGCCCCTAGCAGCGTCCTTGCTACTAGTAGAAAAATTTGGGAGGATTGCACGCCAAGCAGCTTATCAATCTGGCAAACTGAACGTGGGAGCCGAGATCTCCGAAACGGAGGCCATCAGTGTCGAGTTGCCACAAACCAATCAGAGACTTGCCGTGGAGTCCGGAAAATCTTATTGCAACATGATGCACATGTAAATGATGCCACACACGATGCAAAATCCGTGGTGAGGCACCGCCTCCTCCCGCACCAGTTTTGGAGTGCGATGAAGGGTGCATGACGGCCATTTTTGATTGCCTCGAAGAAGGATGTTCCGTGGATGCGCCCCTCTGCACCAATCATTTGAGCTTTATGCGTGCGGTTGCTGTGCTCCTTCAATGCTCCCCCATTCGAGGCTGTTGAAGTTGGACCAGAAACTTGCAGACGATGAGAAGAAGATCGTGACCACAGTTAAGGAGATTGAGACAGTCCAGAAAACAGTCACCTGGTCTCAACATGTCTTACAGTAACAAATCCAGTGTGGTCTAATTACTAATATATAGGTGTTTAAAGTGTCAAACAGCACGCACTGGTGTGTGTTGTCAGGCGACATCATTCTGAGAATCCAGATTCATTCATACTTGCTTCCCACAAGCACTAGCAATACACATAGACATAGAATTTGCGATGCTGTATAGCAGTTTGAGTGGCCAATTCATTCAGGCCTATTCGCCCGAGAATGCAGGCAGGAGAGGGCGGCATAAAATGGGGAGGAAGCGGTCGAAACCGGGAGCCTATTCCGTTGAACACGTTTGGAATTGTCAACGCCTTCCTTGAGACATTTTTTTGTTTTCTAAAAAGGGGGGTAGGCCGCTAGAGGGAGGTAGTGGCTAGAGGTAGCTAGTAGAAGCTAGGTAGCTAGTACCTTACTTAAGCTACGAGTATGGACGCAGGATAGCTCACGCTTCTTCAAGGAAGCGCTCGCACTATTCATTTGGTTCCTAGATTTTAGGCAAATTTAAGTTGTACCAGCACACGTGAAAGGTTAGCGCTTTCTTCACATTTCTGAGGCATACATGTGAGAACCCTCCACCAGGCACCCTCGCTTGGCTGAACAATTTCCTGAGTCGCAGTGGCAGCTTGAGAGCACAACTTCAGGCACTTCAAGGAATCAAGGACTGTTTGTCCTGCTTCTCCGCTTTTTGGCTTTTTGTGCCAAGCTTGCTGGATGTCCAACTGTCGTTTTTGATGTCTAAACAGGACTCTGACTTTGTTCAGCAGATGGTGAAAGCCGCATCGGTGGCTTTTGGTGGTGGCCGACCCAATGACTACCCGAAGGTGACGGAATACTGCAGTAAGTAGGGCAGCCAGCATGTCATTCGATCAGGCATTGAGAGTTGAATATCCTGCGCGCCGAAGGTTGGTGTGTCGCCTTATTCTTCTTGAGGCAGGAAAGCATGTCGTAGGGCCATAGAGCTCTGTTTTTCTAGTCTACTTTGGGCATCAAAGGTTAATGTACTGAAACAGTAACACTTCACAACACAGACAATGAACAGATCCCTGCTCTCAATGCAAGCTGAAGAATCTCGATAGCGAGACACTCCAAACTGACTGCAATTGCGGGGCTGCAGGCTGAAGCAAGCGAAAGGATTCCGTGGTAAGCAGATTGCAGAAGACTTTTTGCTTAGTTCTTCACCTAACTTCGATAGTTCCTGTTTCAATAGTGAGTCGCTCAGCTTGCTTTGCAGCTTGTGAAAAAGATCCTTAGACCACGCAAGTTTTGCTCACTGTCAAAGTCTTCAAACTATTTTAATAATTAAGCCATGTTAAGCCTCCGAATATCGTTCACATTCTGACCGGCAATTCCGTGAGTGCATATCCATTTGTATGCGAACTGTTCATTGCCATTGCCACACGGGTGATGTGCTTATGTGTTTATGCTCGGCAAATTGTTGCTCAAGTGCTGGCCTGTGTCACTTGATCATGCGCACGGTTGCCGTGCAGCTTCAACGCGGGCCATGAATACGTCAAACCAGGTTTCAAGTCGCACTGTGGTTCTGAGTGTGCATGATCTATGATCTCGATTGCAGCGTCAACACTTATAACTTCAACCTACACCTAGCCTCATGCGCGGCCAGCTTTGGCAAGTGGCCTTTAGCCGTGCAGTTATTCAAGCGGAGGCGGCTGTTTGGACAGGGCTCTTTGGACGTTGTGAGCGTGAATACTCTTGTCAAAGCGAGGCGCTTTTTCTGGGCATCAGCACTTGGCACGTTCACAGAGGCGCTGCAGCGAAAGCTACAAGTTGACGAAAGAACAATTTGTACTCTACTGAGCTCTTCCGGCAAGTCTCGGCTCTGGCGGAGGTCACAGAGCCTGCTGCGGTATATGCTGGTATTGAGCTTGCGCACAAACACATTTTGCCACAGCAGTTTCATGAGCACTTGCGGGACATGCTCAAGTGGCTCCAAAGAATGGCGTTTAGCAACTGCAACGCAGGCGGAGATGCGTTTGTCAAAGATCAAGTTGGACACAACCAGCCAAAATATTGGATTAAATGTGTATCAGGGAAGGTGGATGCAAGCTTTGCAAGGAGGCAGGTGCATCAATCATGATGACGCCCATGAAAAGATGGACACCGCAAGCTTCAATACCCTGATGTCATCCTGCCGAAGCTCATGGCGGCAGTGTCAGCAGCTAATGTTTGAAATGTTCTTGCAGGAACTTGAATTAGATGCTGTAAGCAGCACTGCTGTTCTGACATCGGCAAAAGCTGCAATGGAGTGGAAGCTATCTCTACGACTGCTGGAGTGTTTCGACACAAATCGCTTGACTCCAGGCAAAGAAGCTGTCAGCGCTCTTATTGAGTCTTGCGACACCTGGAAGGAAGTACTGGTATTGCTTGAGTGGTCGTCGTGCTCCACAATTAAACAGGACACTGCATTTTGTACGAGCGTGATTTCGTCACTTGGAGACCAATGGCGACGTGGGCTCAACGCATTCCGCCAGCGCATTCGGCCTTACATTAGCCCAAACCTTGGAACTTCATTGTGCAGAGCGGCTTGGGCCCAATCAGTTCACGTACTGGGTCACCTGCTGGATAAAAGCAAACTGGATGCGGTGTGCCTCAATGCGGCCATTGCCTCAAGTGCACCTTGGGGGCACTGTGTCTCTTTGCTCGAATTCATGGAGACCCTTAACCTTCGCAGAGATCACTACAGCTATGGAGCAGCACTCTCCTGCATATTGGCCGAGTGGGACTTAGCGCTGGCTTTATTGAATGTAGCTGGTAATGGAGGCATTACAGCAAACGAATTCATGCTTTCTGCAGCGCAGACGGCTTGTGGAAAAGGTATGACTTGGACAGTGCCGCTGCAGCTTCTCACTATTTCAGCCAAGAAGGTGGTAGAGCCTTCTTTGAATGATGTGGTATACACAGCCGTGGTCGCTGCATCTGGTATGTGCGACAACTGGGGCGTGCTTTTGGATTTGATATCTCACATGCAATCAGCTGGAGTGGAGGGCACCAATGCATTTCACACTGATGTCAGTGTTGCCATTGGGAAAGGTTGGCGCACAATTTTGCACATGAACCATGAGTGGTTCACGCAAGCTTCAATGGCACAAAGACCGGATAGTCGACCAATGACATCACAACAATCACTGAACAATCGCAACTGCTGGAGTCGCTGGAGTCTCAGACTCAGCTCTCTTTGCAGCTCCTTGGCCATGCTCCACCGATGGGAGGAGGCTTTGCAACTGTTGAGTCGGCTGAGTGATATTCCAGAGCAAGGCGTTGGAGTAAGGAATTTAATGGGCGCTGAGCGGCGGGGAGTTGGAGCGCCATATTTCACCAGCTTTGTATTGACTTGCGGTCAAGTAAGCAATGAAGCTTTGCTTGTGCGTTTGCTGGCTTCAGTGTCCCGAACCCCGCTGACATACCTGAAAGAACTTCGAGCTTTTCAGTGAGCGAGGTTTTGTATTTGCCTATTGATCATCCTTGCTTGGTTTTGACTCATCACTTTGGCCTTTGGCGGTTTTGTTGATCAAGCTGCAGATTTGACGCTGCTATATAGTACTCGCCGCGTCAGTTTGCCAAGCAGCGTTTTAATTACATTGTGCCATGCGCTTGGAGTAGCTGCTGTTGGAGCCAAGCGCCCTAGAGCAGCCCAGCTCCTGCATTCGGAGCAATCGCATTGCAAAAGGTGAGACCCTTGCATGTGTTTGAAATGCCATTGGACGTATATATTGTGTTTGCTCCACCTTTGCATAAAGTCACCTCAGAAAGTGGATAGATTGTTGGGGGTAGCGCGGCTCAAGCAAGCTTTGGGTGGTCCAACTGCTCCCACCAGGAGACTTGTTTGCACCTGAGAATCGCAAAGTTTAGTTTTTGATCCTGTTTGCGTTTGCTTGTCTGTCAGCACTCCATCGAACAGTTTCAGTTTCAGTGTAAACACTGTAGATACTTATACATATACATATACATGTGTATATATATATATATACACATATTTCTAATCTACTATATATTGGGTTCGTGTCAGACTTTGTTCAAGAAGCGGTGGCTGCCAAATGCAGGCCCAAGCCCAAAGCATTGGCCGCGTCAACCTGAGGTGAGGAATAGTACTGGCAATGTCTCGGATGCGAAGGGTTCGGCTTTTACTGGCTGGCTTCGTCCTGGTACTTTCCACCCTGAATAGCATGGACATGGATGCCTTCATCTCAGCTAATCCAGGCTGAAGCTACTGTCATCTATATAAATGTGAAAATCACTGCATGGCAATGCTATACTGGTTAGTCTGATGCCTCAACTGAGTGGCAGGTCAACAGACCCAGAGGAGAGCCCTTCTTGTCCTGGCTTCGGCTGGCTTATTTCCAGCACAAGCTCATGCAGCCAAAAGTGCGCCCTCCAAATGGGCTGGCAAATGGGCTGACCCTGACTCGCCTGGATGCCGCCGTGAAATCGTTATGAACTTTGACGGGACAAAGGGACGGCTCATGGGAGCTGAGTCCACTGGAGTAAATCCAGGCGGCAATGTACACTGTGGAATTTGAAGGCTTTGCATTTGCGCATTCGTTTCGTTTGGACACTAGTTTCTTTTGAGTTTTGGGTGGTTCAACTGTGCCACCTGCCAGGCCTTACTGCATTTGAGCTGGCACGAGAAAAAACTGAATCGAAGAAGGGGGGTTGCTCTAGAGGTGACACTCTGCAGTTTTGGGAAGCAAAGCTGTACTCCGACGGCAAGGAGTCCAACGAGCTCACTATAGATTTGTCCAAGTCTGGACTGCCAGGTCCAAGCAAGGTGGTGGCGAAATGGGATGGAGATGGCATACTTTTCCCAGATGGGTCAAAATGGACCCGAACAAGTGGATTTGCAGGCGGTAGAGGCAGTTAAGTTGGTGAAACTAGTGCACGCGACACAGCACCAGACAAACACTAAGACCATGCGAGAGAAAAGGCTTGTACGGTCCGCGGCGTGTATGGCATGCTATGGTCCCAACGTTGCACAAGTTTGCTTTTTGTTTTGCCGGCTTGTTCGTCGAGCTGAGGATATGTTAAAGAACCAGTTTCCAACAGAGAGAGAGAGAGAGAGGTAGAGAGATAGAGAGAGAGAGGGGCAGATTCAGATAGACAGAGGGTGCTGGTGAAACATTTTTTGATGGTGCACCTGGTGGCATGTGCAGCCCTGCAGCCCCCCGTGGCCCGAGCTTGTTGTACATGATGTGCTTGTAGCACGCAACTTCACTGCGAGCAATGGTAGAAAACTGGACAAGCACAAACAATGCTGGTCTTGTGACCCGCGCCATTGTCTTGCTTATCAAGGCAGTATGGTCAAGTGGCAACACAAACTGCTGCACTTATCGCAGAGCTTGGCGGTTCATGATAAGGACATCCTGCAAAAGATTGCAAATGCAACCATTTCAATTTGTGGCAAGAGTCGCCGGTGGGACTGGTCCCTACACTTATTCAGCGATATGAAACGCTGCCAGAGCATGGGATGCAGCCATGGAAATCCTGCCACACTTCCTCCACGAGATGTCATCTCCTATGGTACTTTGATTTCAATGTTCGGGAAACTTTCGCAGTGGCAGCGAGCCTTGCTCCTGCTATGTGAATGTGACACACTGGCTGATCTGACACCTGACCAGGTTTGCTTCAACGCTGCTATTGATGCATGTGGGAGAGGACTTCAGTGGCTGAGAGCGAGCAAACTACTTCTTGCAATGCTTGAGCGAAGTGTGCTTCCAGACATTGTTGGCATGAGCACCTTAATGGCAGCTCTTTCGAGAGCAAGTTGTTGGCAGCAAGCACTGTCTGCCTTCTCCAAGGCACATGCGTCTCACATGCGTCTTGACATTTTGGGAATGACCTCCGCGATCAGTGCATATGAGAAGGGAAGGCATTGGAAAGCCGCCCTTGAACTTCTGGTGCAGGCCTCTCGCAAGCAAGCAATCCCAGATACTGTTGGCTTTGGCGCTGCAATAGTTGCCTGCGAAGGTTGCTCACAGTGGGAGCAAGCTTTGAACCTTCTTATGCATATAGTGCCACCAAGTAGGGCACGAAACGCCAGCATGGCTTCTTGCTATGCAACAGCAATGAAAGCAGTAGCTACGGCAAAGAGATGGCAACATGCTCTGGCCTTGTTGACAGGAGCGCAGTCATATGGGGATGACTTCATTGACAGCTTTGCGTGGGCTAGTCTATTTTCAGCACTGCTTGTGAATCCTAATCGCCTGTACACAGAAACAATGCTCCTGTACAAGCAGGGCATTTTTCGCAATGTACGCCAAAGTGCGCAACTTGCAGATATCCATTGTCTTGCTGAGTGGATGCAGGGCATGGGAGTAAATGGCTTTGTTGCCCGTTACTCTCGCCGTAAAGGTAGAGTGCTTGGGCAAAGTCCGAGTGAGACCTTTGCTGCAGACATGCTTGAGACGGAGGGGTGGGCACAGCGGGCTAGAGTCAAATGATGGACAAAGTCATGTGTGGTGTGTCAAGCCTGCTAAGATAATTTCAATTTGCCGCTTTGTGTCGGATCTGTCCCTATGATTTTTTGCCGCTCACAGCTGGGGAGCCACCTTTCGATGCTGTGGCACCGTTAGGTCAAGTGGCAGAGCGGCCGTCATGGTGGTGCTAATTCCAAGGAGTGCTTTTTAAGCATGGTCTCCAAATTTTGGAGGCAAATGTGGACGCTATTTGACGAGAGCCAGTGGGTTGAGGCATGGCTCGATGGAAACAGGGAGATGCCCAGCTCAGAAAGAGAACAGCATCTTGGCTGGATCGCCAGTGCTGGATGGCCAGTCTTACATAAGTTTCCCTAAAGGTTTAGGAACCGAATCAATCATGCAAGGGCTTCCTTGAAGCAGCCTGAGCAGAGAGTGCTTCCTAGCATGTAGTAGCTTCCTTGCTCAATCTTCACGGCCTACCCGCGCACCAAACCGTGAGACAAAACCAAGCTCTTTGCCGATGTGAACTTCAAACACTTAGGCTCATGCTTCAACTTTGGCCAAGCAATATGCATGGGAGCAATCAGTGGTCGCCTCCTCAGTTTTTGCGCCCACCAGTTGCACGTGCAATCATTCAAAGCCATACTCCATGCGTCTCTGCAGGCCACAATCTTGGCAGCACCTGAAGGACTGCATTCAGCGGCAATAAAATTACTGTAATTTGAATAGCTTTGCTCCATGGGGGAGCCTTTCAGGAAGCTCATCATTCCATCAAGCAGTGTTCAGCTGCAGAGTCACCGTTAGGGTACCCCCCCCACACATACACACTTTGATATTGGGTTTTCAGTTAACTCAATTCCCAGGTCGAAAATGGTGAGGGAACAGCATGGCGAGAGAGTCAGTTCACTTGAAAGGTTGAACAAGTTGTTTTGCGTGACTGCAGAACGATCAGCGTGGCTGCACATCAGCGGTGGGAAAAGGGTTTGTGGGGAGTATCATGGAACCACCATGGGGGCAGAGGAGGAAACATTAGGGTCACAGCTTGTGGAAAACTCAGCAGGTACACGGAGGTGATCAATCTCCGCATCCCCCATCGTGGAACAGCTTCGTTGGCACAGGTATCCACGATGGGCCTGTGCCCCCTGCGTGTTGAAAAACTCTTGGAAAGAGAGTGTGACACACACACTCAGCCGCTTTGCGGCGCTCCGGCGTAAAAGCCTAAATAGGTACCTAAAAAGCCTAAGAAAAGAAAGAAAGAAGCACAGAAAGAGCAGCGCTAAAAGGGCAGGAGAGAAAGATAGGAGTAGCGAAAGGTGAATACTTAGCCCTTGACTGGGGTAGGGAAAAGAGCCTCAAGAATTACCTAAAAAGCCCGAGAGAAAGCCCAAAAGAACAAACGACGAAAAGTGCAAGAAAGAAAGTGGGGGGGCAGGGAGGGGATGTATGTAACGTGTGTGTCCGTGTGTGTGTATGACTACCTAGCACTCTAGAGCTACTGACTACTTAGGAGAAGTGAATTAGGTGCAATAGTTAGGGAGCGGGACTTTAGTCTTACACCGCCCGGGTAGAGTAGACCAGAAAGGGACAACAGAGGGAAAGGCACCGACACACAAGTGTGTCGAGTACCATTTCCCTCGGTTACCCTAATTAGACAAGCCCGGCGGCTGTGAATTTCCGTGAAGCCCGGCGGCTTTGGTTTTGAGAATACAGTAGTGAAACGAAAATCCGTTAAGATAATCCAACGAGTGCAGAAAGCGGTAAAGTCAGTTAGTGGTAGTCCGGCATGAAAGCAGCGCCCCAGTGACGGGGATCACACTGTGCACCCACGTGGGACGGCACAGCGGCACACAGATTGATATTGGGTTTTCAGTTAACTCAATTCCCAGGTTGAAAATGGTGAGGGAACAGCATGGCGAGAGAGTCAGTTCACTTGAAAGGTTGAACAAGTTGTTTTGCGTGACTGCAGAACGATCAGCGCGGCTGCACATCAGCGGTGAGAAAAGGGTTTGTGGGGAGTATCATGGAACCACCATGGAAGCAAAAATGAAAAAATTAGGGTCACAGCTTGTGGAAAACTCAGCAGGTACACGGAGGTGATCAACCTCCGCATCCCCCATCGACAGGTATCCACGCTGGGCCTGTTCCCTCTGCGTGTTGAAACACTCTTGGAAACAGAGTGTGTCACACACACACACACATATATATATATATATAGAAATGCGTACGGATGTGAATGCCGCTCGCCACGCGGCAACCTAAGGAAACCAAATCCTGAAAGGACAAGAGGGGGCCTGAGCATCTCTAATCGTTAGGAGGCCAAAGGTCCAACCGTGAGATATCGAAGCGAGGACAGGGCGAGATGACGGCGGCCGCGCGTGTCTGCAGAATGGACTAGCCCTTGAAAGAAAATGAAAGTCGCAGCTTGGTCAACAGTTCAAAAGAGCAGGTACGTGGAGTTGGTCAGACTCCATATCAGTCGTGGCATAGCCCTCTTCGTTGGGCAGCCAGCTATGCTCACGAGGTTGCCCCCCTGCTGTGAACATTGAAGGAACAAACGCAAAAAGCAAAAGGCAAGTTCTCCAATCCAAAAAGGTCCCTATGACTCCAAGGGGTACACACGCACACACCTCCCCGAGGAGGGGCGAAACACAGCTCTTTTGAACTAGGCTCCGGGCGGCCTGCCCTGCCTATTGAGGACTGGACGTGATTGCGTTCAATGCGGCCTTCACGGCTTGCAAGGGTAGTTCGGCTGCACGGAAAGCACACCTCGGTGCAAACTTGGTGGAACTTGATGCATTTTGATAGTTGCTCAGGCATTGCAGCTTGTTTAAATTCCATCAGCCAGGTCATTGGCCTGCAGCTGTGTCGTTGTGCCTTGGTTATTTGTTGGCGTCCACTGCATTGCCTGAATCATGAGTTCCTTTGAACTATGGTGTTTGGCACCTTCCACTAGCAATGTAGTGTTTCATCCTGGAACCCGTGTGGGTTGCGCAGAAACTTGAAGCACTGACCCAAGTGACGGGAAGAGGTATTTGATACCATGTGCTGCGAGAAGGACAGACATGATAATTGTATGATAGCTGTTGCGAAGCGCAGTGAGTTGCCTGAATCGAAAGTATTTTCACGAGGGTCACTCCAGCCAGAACCTGAGTTCTCCTTGTTTTAGCACGGAAAGGTATATTAAACTACTCTAGGTGGAACGGGCGGTGCCGGTCGTTATTTTTGTGGCTGCAAGATGCTGCAAGTACAGAGTCGGTTCGAGAAGGGTCTTGAGGCCGCATTTACTCTTTTCAATCATTTGTCTTATTGTCTTATTGTATCCTACTGGTAAACATGCCATGCCTGGATTTAGACGATTTGACAAGCCTCCATGCTAAGACGCCTGGTTTGCAGCTTGAAACCCAGCCTAGGCTACAAGTGATGGCTCGGCACCTGGTTGAAGTTGACACCATCGCTTCCACAACCCTTCTGAAGGCGTTTGGGACTGGCATGACGTGGCGCCCTGTCCTCTCGTTTCTGGAGCGAGCGGCCGATGAAAGCATCCGACATGATACATATATGCTGAGCACGGCAATCAGTGCATGTGAGTCATGCAGTATTTGGAATTTTGCCTTTCACATTCTTTCAAGTGCCTTGAAGCCTAAGACACCTGAGCCTGAACGCGTGCATGACACGCCAATCGCACTTGAAAGATCGATGCACGCATGGAACTCCTGTCTAGCAGCAAGTGCTAGAGGCAGCATGTGGTGGTTGGGGATGAACACCTTGCACCAGCTATCTTTGGTCAAATTGCAGCAGGACGTGGTAAGCTGCAGCTCGGTTTTGCATGCCTGTGACGTTGGCAAACGGTGGCAAAATGCTTTGCGTGTGTTCTCAGGCATGCTGGAACATGGCCCCATTCCCAACGTAGTGGCCAGCGGAGCTGCAATCAGCGCCGCCTCAGTCTCAGCAAGAGGTGGCGAGTGGGCTCTTCAAGAGCTACAGCGAATGCACAGGAATCACTTGCAGCTAAGCGTTGTGTGTTTCAATGCTGCCCTCAGCGCATGTGCCACCTCTTTTCTTTGGGCGGAATGCCTAGCTTTGCTGAGAGACATGCGAGATGTGATCCACCCAACCATGGTGAGCTTTGGGGCAGCTATGTGCGCCGTTGAGAATGTCGAACGCTGGGCAGAAGCCTTAGGCCTTTTCACAGAAGCCTTGCAAGTTGGATTGCGACCAAGCCTTGTAGCAGTTTCGTCGGTGCTGGCCGCCTGCAAACACGAGAGTTCCATGTGGAGAATGGCCATCCATCAGACCTCGGAATGCAAAAGAGCTCAAGTTAGTTCCATGTGCCGATTTGATGGACTTTGGCCACCGAACCTCATCATGGCCAATGCATTGTCAACAGCGTGTGAACGCGCCGGACGATGGCAGCAATGTGCAGCAGTCCTGAGCTCTCTTCGAACATGGAGACATCGTGCTGACGAGCTGACATATGGAAACCTTGCATCATCCCTTTTTGCAGATGCAACTGCAACATGGGAGATTAGTGTGAGTTTGTTGAAGGAGCTAGGCGAATCTGACCTGAAGCCAGATGTGATTTGCCTTGGCTCCGCCCTCCGTATTTGTGAGCTGGGAGGGGTTCAACAAGCCCCCTTTGTTCTTGAGATGCTGGAAGGCTGCGGGGACAAAGCCATCTCCATGATGAAAGCATAAAGCCAGCACCGTCAGTGGCACCATATTGCAGGTCTCTTGCATTTCCACGACTCGACGACCAAGTTCTGTGACGAATCGTCCCAGCCCTTGCGCTTGACTGCATTCTTGATCATGTCAGAGGGCAGTAGATGTGATGAGACCAATCGGTCCAGGGCTTGTTGGTTGTCGCCAGTTTCAGGCGGGAAAGCGCCGCGGACATACACTAGTCACATCTAGTCACATTTAGTACGCTAGTGACATCTAGTGACTAGTGTCGTTGTGCATCACCAGAATGGCACGACACTGAGACAAAGTGTGTGGGTCCCCTGCAGAAACTGCAGGGTGCCAACAACATGCTTCTAGTTTGCACCCTTTGATTTGTCGTGCCCGCTATTTAAGTTGCAATAGCTGGCAAGAGTCGAAAGGAAAGATGGCTGCCATCAGATCATCATAATCTCACAGTCACAGGTCCTTCTACTAGGGGGTAGACTTAAGTCGCATCAACTTGTGTAAAGTCGCATCGTGATGGCGTGGCCTTGGGGGATAGGATCAACAGCACTTCACCAAAACCAATTTACAGACTTGTTCTTGAGTTGCTACATGTTGTTACTGTATGCTGGTTTACTGGTTCACCTCTCATGAAACCAAGTTCTGCCGCCCAATAAAAAAGCTGGTACAGGTATCTCGCAGGTCTGAACCAAGATGAATTCAACCATGTATGGGAGAGTCATTCCGCTGTCTATTTGGCTCACTTCTCTTTTTGTGAGTGCTCGGGCAATGGTCGAAGACACAGTCTTGGACAGGGCGTGCGTGAACAAACGCATCAAGCGCCTGTGTGAGAAGGCCAGCCTGTCAGAGCTGGTGCAGACAGAGGCATACCTCAGGAATCCAAACCGCGTGGGCATTGGGATGCAACTCCTGATCAGTAGTCCATCTTTGTATATTCCAAAGTGAAAACCATGTGAATTTACAGTGGTTTCTACCAAGGGGGCTGTTTGGCGTTCACATTGCAGCTTTCTGCTCATCCGACACGTTCAACACAAAGTCGAAATTCACTGGCCCATGGCGTGCGCTGCCATCGAAGCGCGGCTTCACCAGCGTGCGCGACAGACGGCGGGCTGGGCTTGATCCAGAAGTCTCCATTGCTCAGAAGAATTGGTCAAGAGGCTGAAACTAGGCCCTGGATGTAAATTAGAAATTTGACGGCAAATGGGAAGCTTGCAAGATTTCCACAGGCTGCTCAAGCTTGTTTAAGTATGTTTTAATGTAACTGACGGACTCCGGAAACTATTTCAGCCGAGACCTTCATCCCTGTGGATGGTGGGTTGAACCGTGCCTGTCGTGGTGCATCACCAGGTGACAACAAAGCAGAGTACTTCACGGTCCTTCCTGCTAGTGACCTTGAGGGTTGCAAAGGCCTATGTGTGGAAACCGAAGAATGCAAGGGCATCGAGTTTCACACATCTGGTCGGTGTGAGGTGTGGATCCGTCCTGGTGGAGTTCAGTCCAGTGCCTTGGTGAAATATTGAAGTTGTACTATATAATATAGATATCTGGCAGCATGTGCCAGATGCAATGGTCTTCTGACATGTATGCTAGACAGGACATATAAAATACATGACTGGGCAAGCAAATGCCGCATTTTAGACGCTACAATTGGTAAGGTGTTTCATTGGAGGGACGCACATGTTTGCGCTATGGAAGTGCCGTGGCGCCAACCGTGTTTGCCGTGGGGCAGATGAGACAGACAACTCCCCAACACATTACAAGGTCCCGACTGACCATTCCAGAGAGCAGGCAACAGTGCGGGAATGATTTGGCGTGTTTAGGAATCGAGCACTCAGGAACGCGATACATGTGGTGGGAGATAGGGTGGGAGCAGCAAATCTACAACCCAGTTACCGTGAACTAAAACTCAGATGCCACGAATGTTACATATTGATGAGTGCGATTGATGAGTGCGCAGCAATGATTAAATACTGGATGTCTATTGAGGGATCTCAGTGCAACACGCCTGTGCTTCCTTTTGGGGCTACAGCGTCAGTGGCAGCTTTTTTGAGATTGTCATCTGCGCTCAATTTGGCGTTGGTGGCCCCTCAATTTGTTGGTCTAGTTTTTGCGACGACTTTATTTCCTTGTCCCGCCCAGAAAATTCGCAAAGTGCTGTTTGCGGCTCTGGGGTGGGAGTTATCGACTGGCGAAGAGAAAGACAAACCCTTTGCGTACTGTTTCCAAGCGCTGGGAGTGGAATTCGATTTGAGCAATGTAGGACAAGGTTCTTTTCGAATCAGCAACAGAGGAGCTAGCTGCCAGAATTGATGAGACCCTCAAGGCAGATTGTATGGCGCCCTCTCTGTCCTCTTCCTTGAGATCACGGCTGCTCTTTGCCGACTCTCCAATGACCGGTCGACAGAGCAAGTGCGCATTAGGAGTTGTAGCGCAGCCAAGCCTTACGATGCAGACAACGCGCCCTCTGACAACAGACGTGCGGCTCGCTTTGCATTGGACGAGGAAACGTGTCTGTGAAAACCCTCCGCGCGAAGTACGGGTGGACGATCAGCTACCCCTCTTCTTGTTTTTGGATGGGGCTTGTGAGCCAATGCCCTTCACCTCCGTTGGTGGCGTGCTGCTGGACCACCGGGGGGAAAGGTATTTCATGCTTCGGCGTGATGCTCCCGGACGTAGTCGCCAACCACTGGAGCGGTGGCCGGAAAAGACAATTGAACTTTGAAGCTGAAGTTCTTCCCCGCCTGATAGCTTTGACTGTTTGGAAACAATGCCTGGCGAATAGGTGTGTTGTTGTCTTCTTGGACAACGAGGCTCCCCGCCGCTTGTGGGTCGCTGGCCGGGCTGATGCATACTGGGGCAAACAAATGACTTTTAAAGGTACGTTGCTAGAGGCGCGGATAAATTGCCGCCCGTACTTCAGCAGAGTTCCTACGTACTCCAACATAGCTGACGCGCCATCTAGGCTGGACTTCGACCTATGGGTCAGTTTGGGGCTACTAGATGTGATGTAAGTGAGGACTTGCTTTGCAGATGTGCATCGACAGAGTTGCCTCTTATGTGGATTGGGGGATGGCTCGCCTGCCAGCAGGCTCGCCTAGAGGAAAGCAAGAGTCCAGGAGACTGAGGAAACACTAGATTGAGAGGCGTTGACAGTGCGCGCATCACAGTTCCAAACAGAAACGTCAATAATGAATCCAATTGGAGCCCGGGCCAAGTTTGCAGTACACCACTGTTAACCACACTAAACCAATGCGAAATTGAGATTGGTGCTGGCAAGGTTCGTAGGCCGTAGGCGGGAACTGTGGTCACTATTGGTCACTGCAAGCAGACTGGCAGCAACGGTAGGGGGGCAGGCTGGCTTACACCAACTAACCTGGTAGTGAGTATCAGGAGAGGCAAAGATGCGGAAAGCGATATGCGGGTTAATCCCAGGCATGTCGAAACATAGAGACCAGCCTGAGCTCCTGTTGCGCGCGTGGCATGACCGCCGAGCAGTGGAGAGGAAAGTTGAGAGAGACGTGTTTTTTGTTCAGAGCGGTGGCTTAATTTGACAATCGCAAGAGTTTGGAGAGAGATTTGGCGCGCAGATTTGTCGAAGTCAATCACGGTATCAAGAAGTTTGTCGCAGAGTTAAAAACTTCGCGATGACACATTCCGACTTTGCCCGTACATGGGCCCCAATAATAGCGGATCAGGTCCAGATCGTGCTTCGGGTGGAAATTACGTGGTCATTGGTGGAGGCATACAGGGTGGCAACTCCTTCCCTGACTCATTGCTTCCTGGGCCGAGCAGCATGCTGGCCGTGGCCGGTTGATACCCAAGTATCCCTTTCAAAATTTCATGTTGGCAGTGGATGGGCTTGGAAGAGTCGCAGTACAGCCAGGTCTTTCCAAACATCAGCAACTTCAACTCATCAGTTCTAATTGAGCAGCAGAGCTTGTTCAAATATTTCGTTTGGACCTGCAGAGTGTCTCAAAATTGCCACATGAACAACTTAAAACACATCCGGTGGACACGCAGAGGGCGGAACCAACACTTGCACACATTGAGCTTAATAGAACGTGTTCATGTTACAATATCCCTTCTTTAGCTCTGGATAGCTCTGGTGTGAACTTGCAAAGAATCTGTTGAAGTGATGCCGTGTGGTACATGTCTGTAGGTGGGCGCGTTTTTGAAGGGCCAAAGGGCACCGACAGCCACGAGATGCAGCCGGTGCAGTTTGGCCCCTACAGTTGGTCTTGAAAGCAGGCCAACTCAGCCCAACACGATGCAATTGCTGCATCGCTGAACTAATGTAGGGCCGAGTTCGAAAAAACGACCGGTACCTTACGAGGACCTCACGGCCTGCTGAAGTCAAAGTTCTCAAAGTCTGCACGTTAGTTGAGATACAGGGCACTCTCAAAATAGTTATATGCTTTTTATACCCCGAAGCCAAGCCGAGGAGTCCCCAGATGCTTTCAAGTTAGCGCCGCTAGTGACTATCCTGTTTGCGCGGGCCGCACCAAGAAGCAGAGTTCGTACTACTTTGTGAGAACAATGCCACTGAACGTTGCGTAACTCGTGTTGCTTCAAAAGGTAGCACTAGCTGCACCGCCTGAGGGTTTTGGAGCTGCCAAGATAGACTTCGCAAAGTTGCGGCCGCCTTTTGAGAACACTTTCCAATGCCGTTTCCATGTGCACATGTGAACTCAAACACAAGCTGGGCAGCCACGGTTCGTGGGCCGAATGGTGAGGACCCCAGTCTGAGTTGGTCGCAGCGAAAATACGCAAGACAATGGCAAAGACAAAACATTGGACTCATACAACAGATTTTAAGCCTGATGTGCACAGACAATCACACACACACAGACGGAATCATCCAACATCACACATGAATACACCTTGGCCCTTGGCCAAGGTTGTGGAGGTTCTAGCTTGCCACCCAACACAGCCAGCCGGGGATGCTAGATACCGGCTTGCTGTTTTTTTGGTCTGGATTTTCTTCAATGGCATATATAACTAGAAAGCTTCTTTCATCGCCTCTGCAGCTGAGGGTGAGCTTCGAATCCGCACTCCCGAGTTTGCAAAGTACGGGTCTCACAGTCTGTTTTTGGGCAATGCGGCACTGCTTCACCTTTGATTTCTCAGGGCCTCTCCAGTACCTCAGGTAGTTGAAAAATTCGCGAATGGCAATCCTTTGAGTAAGTTAAATACCGTCCAAACCTCTTCACAATACTTGGACGTTGCCATGCTGTCCAGGTTTTGCCACCTGAAAGCGGCACTCGCGAGGATCACGAAACATGACGCATGAATCATGAAGGTTTCTTGTTTTGATCCATTCGATCGGAGGCATTTGGACTGCGACCCTCGTGCCATTCATTTGGCCAACGACTCTGGAACTCTTTGTTGCTGTGTTCTTCCTTGAACTTTGAAAGCTATATATACAGCATTATAGGGCTATACTGTATATAGTGTTTTTTCAAAGAAGCATTCTTCTTGCTAGGCCGGGGTAGTGAGATCATGAGCATTGCAGCACGGGTGGTGGGAAGGCAAGAATAGAAAGAAAACAATGCTAGGACTAGGGGAAAAAACACCGCTTCGTGAAAAAGGCTTACAAGGGGCCCCTATCAAAATCTCTTTTCTGCCCATCGTCAACTTTCCCAAAAAATCCAGGAACCACATCATTAGTCCAGTCACTAGAGGCTTCCTATTGCTAGTAGTTTACTTCTCCCTTACTTACTTGATTAAGTAGGCGCCTACTTAATCAAGTAAGAGCGGGCTGAAAAGAACCCCATTGTTTTGTTTAAAATATATTTCCTGCTGTTTTGCTGTGCCTTGGCTCAGGTCCGGAAAGGTGGAGGGGAATATTCTGCTTATCGAGACGACGAGTTCGTCGACGAGACCAGGCCAGAAAAGGATAGCTTACCGGCTGTGGGACGGAATCATCTTACGTTGGGATCGCAATCTGATCTTCAGAACTGATTTTGGTGCTTGGTCACTGGCCACACTCTGCAGGCAACTCACCGTTGTCGGGGTTCACTTTGACAAAGCTGCTTTGATCCGAGTGCAATTGTGTTGGCGAGCTGCCATTTGTGACGATGCCATGCCTTGGGAGTTCAAACAGTTCGTTTGCAGAAACTTGATGTGATATATATATATATATATGTATAGCTGTGTACCAAATGTGTAGATATGCAACACGCAAACTATGTGCTATAAATGATCTATAATAGAGCTTGCATTTTTGTAGTTGTTGACCAACAGCCCTTTGTTCGGATCCGTGCAGTGACTCAACAAGCAAAGGCCACCAGCTTGGTCACCGTCAGCCTGACTCCTACTTTAGCGTCTGCATATCTCGATTATTTGTGTCTGTGTTGTGCTGGCATTGCACGATCGCAAGACTATATAAGACAAGCAAAGTTTTGTCCTTGTGCCGGCCTGCCCGTGATCAAGCCTATACGGTAAGCAGATACTAGACTGGCCAAGCAGTCAATATTCAATATACAACATATATATACACACACATATATATATATAAAAATACATATATATATATAGATATACAGTATATATATATATACTGGTCGTTATGTTTTTGACTGCTGTTTGTCAATCTGACATACTACACCCTATTATGCATCCTGCATGCTGTCCATCATGGATCATGTGCAGCGCGGCGATGTTTGCAGGGTAATCAGCCCAGCGACCTTGAGAACTGGGAAGTTTTTGACCAGCCAATGGATTTGCGAGTTTCAAGCTGGCACGTTGCTTGAGATTCTGGACATTGATAGTGGTGAAGTTGGTCGGAGGCGAGCTCGTGTGCAAACGCAACTGGCACACCTGCATGGATGGATTAGTCTTCGAACTGCGGGCCTGGACTATTTGGTAGAGAAGCTAGATGATGACGAGCTTACTTTCCAAATCCCTGAAGCCACACAAATTTGTGGTCAATATGTTCCTCCTTTCTCCAGTGAAGACGCAGGAAGCATCGAAGCTGCCCTTGCACATGTGATTGCTCACATTAAAGCCCACCCCGATTTTCTTCTTCTGTCAGCGCCTCAAACTTTGTCAGAAAGAATCGCACATTTTTGGGGCCGTGGGAGCCGCAACAGCCTCGAGCAGGAATTGGAGCAACGGCACAATGTTTGGTCCAGCCTGAGCTTTAGGCAAGATCCTATCGAAGGGCTTGGCATCGTTGCCATGCTTTTGATTTCACAGCAGGCTGCTATGCTTGAGCTGGTGAAGACTTTTGGTCGCCTTCACGAGGAAATCTGGTGCCTTGAGGATACGGATGCTGACACCTTGTTCCACGTGCATGGTGAGACTCGACAGGCTCTGACTTTGGCAAAGGAATTGGCCAAGAAGTGTGAATCAGTTGCCTTTGGATTGATGTTGCCAGACATTTCATGGAAAAGACCCTGGCCAGATCCAACAAAAGTTGTTGATGCATTAGACAGGGGCAAGGCAAAGTTGCAATATTTTCAAGACTCTGCATCCAGAATTTCCGGACAAAGGCGCATTTTTGTTGCAAGGTTGAAGGCTGCTGTTGAAGCACGCGCGGCAACTGAGGCTGTTTCCGCCATAACACTTCTCTCGGAAGTGCTGAAGCCCGGCAAAAGACTTGACTTTCCCTTGGTTACTGAACTTTATGACAGGGCGACTAGTGATGCCTCTGAGCTAGCTCAAGTTGCGGACACAATGGAGGCACTGCTGGACAGCCCTGACTTACCGACGCGCCTGAAAGTGCTTACCATAATCAATGAGTTACTTTATGATGATTCTGCGCGCCAAGTGTTTGCGTCGAGGGGCAGCTTTTTGCGTATTGGACACGCCTCGGCCGAGGAGACGAACATGGCGCTTGAGTTGGCAGCTGCCAATGCCAACTTGTTAGCTTCGGAAATCTCGAGAAGGCTTTCGAGTGAAGCGGCAATAGTACAGGCAGTCCAAGCTGGTTGCTTCAGTGTTCTGCATCAGACTTCCAACGCATCATGGCTCACATCAGTAGCACGTACTCCAGAACGACAAGACGCTCAACTCGAGCCATTGTCTTGGTCACGGACGCGGAGTGCAATTTGTGCTTTGGACGCGCGCTTTCGAAGTGGCACTGCTTCAGCTGCAGATGCGATATCAGTTCTGGACCAAATCTACCGAAGTTTTGAACATGCAACCGGCAGCATTTTAAAGCTCCAGCAGTCAATGGACCATGCGTGTGACAATGACTTTAGGGAGCTCACCGAGGGCTTTCTACTGTCTGCAGCCCATGTGCAAAGCAGCGCGTTGGAGTGGAAATGCCAGGTGGTGGATGCAGCTGATGTCGCTGCCCCAGATCAGCCCAGCTCAAATTCCATAATCACTCAGAAACTGTCGCGGCCTTTGAGCAAATTCCTGGGGAGAGCCAACAGTGTTGGAGACAGCTTGAACGCATGCTTGACGGTCTTGCTTGCACGCCGTGAGCCTGCTTAATGATTCCAGCCTCAGAGAATGCTGGACTCCTCTGCACGGCTTCCGCGACCGTCGAACCAGGAGAAACTGTGATGCTACTGTCACCGTGATGGAGACGTCCCCGAAAATCGGCCCTTCTTCTGACTCGTGCACACGTCAAACTTTTGACAGCTGTGGTCATGCAATAGCGCACTTCAACCACGCGTCTTCAAGGGCTTGGACATTGGCATTTGCAGGCCTTTGACCTAAAGAGCCGGGCTCGCGTAATCTCGCGTATGGGCGCGCAGAGCTAACATCGGGTTTAAGCTCTTGGGCTGGAAGCTGCACAAAAGTTCGTGCCCATGAGACGATAACATTTTGGTGCAGGAGCCTTTGGAGATTTCATTGTAGTGCACGGATGGGGTCACCATTTCATCATTGTTCCAAATGAGGCGAAGAAGACATGGTCGAAGACAGCTTTGGCAGAGTAAAGCCGCGCCCCTCCCGAAACGTGCATGCGGGCGACGACGATGTGGTGAGCTCAGGATGCGGAAGGTGAGGGTGAGCGGTGAGAGTATGTAAAGCGTCAATGGCTCAATCAATGTTGCAGACCCACACTCCCGGCTGCATATGTTTGCCGATGTTGATGTACACCCATTGGTCACATACATACGCTTCGACCCCAGTGGACATGTATATATATATTATATACATATATATACATATGTCAATGTGTTTAAATAAAGTAAACATGTATATACATGTATTTTAGACAGAACTTCTACAATTGAAGCCAAGAAGCCAAAAGGCACCACAAAACAAACAAACTAGACTCGTGAAGCTCTCCCAACCTGGTGTGATCCTGAGGAGCCGCCCCCTTTGGCCATGGCCCTATTAGTAGACGGACCCAGAAGCCAAACACAGCTTCTCAGCAGACCAGGTTCCAGGAAGTGGCTTTGGCACCTTTGGCGGCCATGCCCTTGTCAAATTGGCGTGAAAGAATTGGATCGAACTTGAGCACGAAGTGGTGCATGTTATATCAGCTTTACTCTCTTTGTGCCCCTCACAATGGCATGAAGTCACATTGTTTAGTGTGCGATGCCAAGGCCTGGGTGGCATTAGAGGCTTTAGCACTCTTGGCAGCTTGGGCAGCAGAGGCTTAATTGCTCACAAGGCGAGCTGTTCAGCTGCTTCCGACGCCACTGCCACTTGTTTGAGCTCCCTGAAGCTTCGTCAGGCCCAAGCAGTATCTCGGCCGAGTGCTGTGTTGACTTGGGTGCTACTTGCAGATTCAGCTGGCTGAGGCGGCAAGTAGCGATGAAGAGCTGGATGAGGAAGCGCGTTGCGTCCAGAAGAGTTTTGTTCCAAATTTACTGGTAAGGGGAATCTGATGACCAATGCTCATAGGGGTTGTTGCCAAAGCCTGTTGAGGACCCAACAATTACCTACGAGGAGGTCACAGGAGCTTTCCTCGGCAGCTGAGCAGTGCTTTGCTTTCCTTCGACATTTATTGTGCGAGGCCTGCAGCGGGAGCTCCGTCCCGCTTGCTCTTTTGGGGGTCCTTCAGCTTCGGAACCCTCCGCACTACGGCCATAGCCAGGTGATCGCTTTGCAGAGCCCAAGTTCCAGGTTTGGAAGAGCAGTAGTGCGGAGCAACATGGAAGAAACACGCGGAAAGCAACTTGCACCATCGGGTCGTATAAAACATATGTATATATAAAAGTTATAGTAATATTTTTACTATTGTTATTATTTAGTTACTCATTTAATGTAGTATATATATATATATTCATACAGATACATTTGTGTATTCATTTAATGTGCATATACCTTTGATTTTACTTAGGGTGGGCAGAAATTGTCCGGGGGAGGTCCTTTGCTACATACAAGGGCCATTCGCAAAAGGTCGCTCGAGTGTGGCAACCATTTGGGAAGTCAGCATTGGCAAGAGTCTAATGTCGCCACTGGTGCCCTCAAAACGTTGACAGGACAGGCTACAAGAGATAGAGAGAAAAGCGGATGGACCAGGTGAGCTTGCCTGCGCCTTAAGCATCGCAGCTGTGGCATATGTAGCCATACGCCATAGAGGCCTGATAGGTCAGAGCGGAGCATGTGCAAGTTAAGTAAGGCTCGGAAAAGGCAAGAGCTCATGCTAGAGGCCACGTGGTTGTTGGAGATTGAGCTTTTGTCCCCATCGCCAAGTCTGCTTTTTGTACAGCAGGTGCAGAGTGTCGTTTTGCCCAAGTACGGCTTCGAGGGCTCCAGAGTACGCCTCTCAGACTTTTTCCCGCGTTGTGTCTCAACATGTCTTGTGAAATGTAGGAGCTGCTTCTGGACACATTGCAGGCTGGAGTCTACAAGATGATGGCAGCAATGGGCCCATACGCTCCGCACCCAAATGATACAAGTAGTTGGCTCATCCCGGTGATGCTCTAATTTTTTTTTGGTTTTGGCGGCTTACCCCAGCTTATCCCCCAACATTAGCTTGTCCATTGATGCTGCGGCGGCAGTGACATAGCGTTTGTGCTGAGGTTGAGCAGCCGGAGTTTAACGAGTTGGCAGAAGAGATCAACTGCCAAAGCCTGAGGAAGCTTTTGTTCTGTAGATGCATGATCCATTTGCATCTATTTCGCCACTAAACCGGCTTCAGGTCTTCTTGGTCTCAGATCTCCTCCAGAGAACGGCTGGCATGTTTCCTGGTGGATCGCGAACCTACATGGTGAAATCACGATGGGGGCACTTCCTGCTCACCAGGACATGGCGTGGACTCTCCAAAGTCGCTTGACACAGTTAATGAATGAATCTTAACCCAATAGCGATGGCCTCCAACCTACATGCTATTGGTTCAATAAATCATGTCCTTGAGGTGATCTCGTTTTGAGCATTATCGTGCTGTCGCTCAGGCGTGTGCACGAGCGAGTAAGGAACAGGCTCGCCGTTGGACTTGGTTCCCAGCGAGTTGTCGTTGCAGCACTCCACTGCCAGCTTTTACCCAGGTTCCCAACGGCCTTGACGGAGGTCATGATGGCGGATACCCGAATGGAAAAGCAAACGGCATGAGTGGCAAGGAGAGGGCACAGCAAAGTCAAGATTCAAGATGCTTTTGATTTGGCACCGCCATTGTATACATACGAGTGCATGTGAGCCACTCTTTGGACTTTGGTCATTGAGTCATGTACAGTGGTCCGCCTATTTGTTTGCACGATCACGTCTTGTGGAAACACTTTGATGATTTCTAGTCAGGGCCAATTTACGTATCGATATATTTACCGTATTTTATGGTAATAACGGCAAGCGGAACATGTATTTGCGGTGGAATCATCCCCGTGCGTTCGCCACAAATCACGGGCATATAATTTGAATGAGACATGGGTCATCACACACTCAGGGAGGTAAATACTGACTAAGGCATGCAATCAGCACATCCCTCAATACTGTGGGCTGCGATAGTATCACCACACTCCTCCACACAAATGCGCATTTGCCAGAGTTCTTCCCACATGCATAAGAAGTTGGAGGCTGCATTTCCAACACCAATTACTGTAATCGATGTTTCCTTGAGGACACGTTCGACAATGTGAAAGGGATTGCGCAGCCAGGGTCTCACCGACACTCTTGGGATTCCAAAGTATGCCTAATGCATGGACGGGTTCTTGTTGCATTTTGTTGCATCATAAGGTGTTCAATACCATCATCCATCCCCATTGTCCTATGTTGCGATGTGATTTCAAGGTTGAACCGAGAAAGAATCCAGATGTGTAACATACAGGATCTGCTTCAATGTCCATGCTTGGAGTTCAGGGAGTAGCGAGGGGCACCGAATTGCCACTCCAGGCGACCCAAAGAGGTTTGAGTTTAAGTAACACCCCAAAATGACAGGGTGTGGCCATCAGACAAGAAGCCGCCCTTCACGCTTTCAATCGCTGGCAGTCAAGGGCTCAGATATGGCATAGTCAATTGCAAGATTTCAGCTTTAGCTGGCGGGGCCCCTTTATCGGGCGAGAAACCTGAGTTTTTGAAGGTTGAATATCGAGTGCAGAAAACGGCATAAACAACGGCATTTGATCAAAACTTTGATACGCGCACATTTTTGAGGCGTTCTTGAACAAGTTCAAAACAACACGTTATCTTTTGTGAAACTTAGCCAGGTACAACCGGCATTAAGAAATACCAGCGGCTTCACGGTACGTCTCTAGCTGGCTAGGGGTTCGTATTAGCCAGGTAGAGCCGGCATTATAGCCAGGCAGAGCCGGGATGATGGAAATCTATGTTTTTGTTAAACGATAAATAGCACTCAGAGCATCTTTTGAAGAGCAGTTTGTCACAAGAACCTAGCCACCACCAGTGCTTGCAACGATAGTATATTATACTACTGCGCACACCACAGATACTGCAACATTACCACAAACATTTCTCCCGGTGCGAGCGGACCCAGCCACGTAGCGGTGCGAATAGCTGGGCATGAGCTGTGCAGCCCAACTCCCACCTCAGGCTGGAATGGATTCGTTCCAGATGAAATGGAGTGCCAAACCCAGGTCGTCATTTTTTGTGTGCTTTGTCCGCTACATCGTTGAATCCGTGTTTGTTAAGCCACACATTTGGATTCCCCTCACAACTGTTCCCCATGTGGCCCCCTCAAGGTCAAACAAAGCAAACTTGAGGCAGCTGATGCCTCGTGTGAGTCTAAGGTGGGAGGATGGACTCTTCGTTTTCCCCATGGAAGTTGGTGATGACGGAGCCAAACTCAGATAATGCCACGACGGGTGCTGCACCTTCCTTCTGGGTAATTCTAGGCTGGGACTGCTTCCAGCTCCTACAGAATGGTAGCACCCACCTCGGCACATCCAGCGAAATGTTGGTTTGGCCCGGGCTGAGCTGAGGTCCTCAGCTTTGCTAGTTACTGGTTGCCTGTTTGTAATTGCTGTACTGCTTTGATCCTTGAGGCTGGGATAAAGTCGTTTACCCCAGCATTGAGGAGGAGCTGATATATTTGATTTTACACCCACAATACCATACAATACCATCAGTCGAGCCAAATTTCTCCAGGCAGGCGCTGATGACAAATACACCGTTGGCCTGGCACGTTTTACAACATGAAACCAACCTAAACAGGTGAGCAGGGTCACTCAGGGATGGTAAGTCTTGGCACCACACCCATAGAGTGCTGGAGATGCCACTGCCTGAGAGAAGGTGTCCAGGAGATTTCATGCAATCGACGAGTTGCCTTGATCTATCTCGATATATCTTGATCATCTACAGTGCTGCAGCTTTGAAGCTCCAGCTTATCCAAATCTCTCTCATAGCATTTGCTCGCTTGATTCATGACTTGTTCAATTCGCTTGCATGCAAATGCCTGTGCAGATTTGCGGGCCTGACACTGGTGGTCATGATAGGCCAGCACCTCAAGAACTGGGTGCAAAGACTGAATCTTGTGCTTGTTATATTCAGCTGGAAGATTGCCGAAGCTGAAGGTTTTTGCCAGGCTTGAGTTTGAGTTCCAATGTCCTATACATTCATATATATATAGTTCTAGCAGATTCTGGTGCTCGCGCATCCACTTCATTCAGCCACGCACACACGTTTTTGCGTGTGGTCAATATCAACCAAGACATGTGGCGAAGCTAGATGCAGCACAGGAGTTGGCAAATCGGCAAGGTTGAGTCTGAAGAGGCACGAGCATGGCATCAGCAACATCAGGGGCTTTGTGGAAGATGTTGATTCAGATTTGAGCACCTTTGGAAATGAAGACAGCGTCACCAGTGCAGTGGTGCAACTGGTCTGTGAAGGTTTGTGAAGCTTGCAGTTTCAAGACGAAGTTCAGCTGCTGCAGCGTCTTGTGTACATATACATATATCCACATATACATAGATTGTATATATTTGACATATTTGTATAAGTTACAAATCTTAAACGGATTGCACCGAATTTTCCGTGAATATACCTCTTTGTGTTCTAGGTTTAGTCTCTAGAAGGTTTCCCCCGTCACCTTAGTTCTTTTGTCGAGGCAACGCCTGGATCTCATTTCGTGGTTTGCGTATCCTTGGATGACAAGGGTAAGGCCGATGTGCTTCCACGTGAGCCTTTCGTTTTCATTTAGTAGCTGGGTTCAAAATTAAGGATGAGACTTACGGAGCAGTTTTGCATCCTTTTCTTACCCAATGCCAATTTGAATGGAGGTCAGCCGGGTCTCTTGGGAGAAGTTGTGAAGTTTGGCTCAGTGTGGCCTGAGTGCCCACACTTGGCGATTTTGGAGCTCGGTGTTGGCAGCCATGCTCATCTAGCCTTTGTAATTAGATCCATTGTGATAAAACACGGTGCTTTCAGAGATGCTCATTTGGTGTGAGCATTCGTTGATGCCATGTGGGAGCCTGTTTTAGATAGATGCCCAGGAACGCACAAGCCGGCTGGAAACTCCTGCAGTAAAACAACTTTGAGACCGAGGGGAATGTCTAACCGGTCAAACACTGTTGTGGCTTTGCAAGCTTGAAGCTCTTCTGCCGCCATGTGGCTTGTCAGCCAACGCTGATTGATCTTGCGGTGTCATATCCGGCCATCTCCGCACTGAGGCATTCTGATCGCGGAGCCTGCTTCATTGGTGTTCGAGTATCAAGAATGAGAGAGAGAGAGAGGAAAAAGGAACAGGGAAAGGGAAATTGAAAAGGAAAGGTCCCGACGTCACCCGAAGTCACACCGAACTCCTGACCAAGGTCTAAAATCCAAAACCTAAGCAAACGCCTCCTGCTGATCCACTTGCGCATTTGGCAAACCAATCACAATTCTACCCGCTGCGGTCTCCTCCTTGCCACATCATGTGGCTCTGGGCTTCCATCACTGGAAGGCACACGTGTACGTACGGTGGCTGCCACTCAATTTGGCCTAGGTGTTAACAGGCTTGGGTACGCCACAAGCTAGCACAAAACAGTAAAAAGGGTGCAAAAGCAAAAACAACTTTAAAATGCGTAGACCTGGGAACAGTTAGTTCAAGTCTGAAATCCCCATAGTTGAAGCTCCAGAATCACAAGCAGTCACAAGCTCGACAAACGCAAAGACCGAAGAAGTTGCATAAAGTTGTTCGCCAGAGGGTCTCACTCTGCAACCTAGACGCGCGTGCTCTCTGATACCACCCAGCATTGTATTGAGTCTACCATTTTAGCAGCAAGAGAAAAGTTGAGAAAACCTCCTCTATGCAAGCATTTCATTTTTGATGCGTTCTACAATTCTACAGATTAAAGGCCTGGCTTCGGGTTGATTGCACGGGGAACCGAATTGCTATTACCAACCACAGAGGCAACCCGCCTTTGGCCAGTACACGCGTCAACCGCCTCTACAACAGGCGCCATGTCTACCGATTTGCCAACCGACCTTGAGTTGCGCCAGCCTTCCGGAGAAATGCCATGGGCCAATGGAATTCCCTGGACTGATCACCCCGAGTTGATACCACACCCCCTGTGAAAGTTTTTGTTAGTGCCAGACTTGTACGGTCGCATTGTATGTAGACAGGTGAGATGCAGTACGGGAAGGCCCAGCCGGCTATGTATAAACTCCAACGAACCAAGTCCATCCAGCCATGAAAGAGAGCCAAGATAGGACCAACCAAGCGTCTCAGTAGCACGCGAAACAATGGACAAATCCATCGGCGCGACACGTTTTGCAGCAATTTTGCTTGTGGAATGATAATGTTGGAGTACCTTAACTATGGGTGCAAGTGGGCTGCTTTACGTTTGCTACGGCTCAGGCCATTGGGATGATTCCTTTAGGCGGTCTTGGACCAGGCTCGTGCAGCTGATGGTTGGACGATGTGTGACGGCTTGCTCAAGCCTTTTGCACTTCTCGTGCTCGTTCTCCCTCCAGCCCAGCTCCGGTGTTTTGTGATACGTTTGGTTTCAGCCAGCCAGCGCCTTTTCTTCAAATACAGTGCCGAAAAGAAACAATGTCAGCAACACAAGAGCGGCCGAGCATTACGACCAAAGCAGCAAGTAGAGAGCACTCAGAGACTTAGTGTTGTAGAATACATGGAGAATGTCCGGTGAGGAAGCAGGGCAATGCCATGCAATGCCATGCATATGCAGCTTCGCCTTGGCGTTTCCTTCGGTGGAAGCGTTTCTTTGCATTGGAGAGATGGTGCAAACCTAGTCCAGCGAGCCAGCCGAAAAGGGCTCCTGACCGTATCCGTGAGGCAGTCCCACTCCGAATAGGGCCTCCAAGAACGGATTGGCCACAAGATGTGATGATTGTGAGTCTATGCCAGAAAGACGGCGGAGGGATTGTTAAATTTCGCTGGCTTAGCAGAGGTCATGTCTTAACAAAGGAGTTTCTTATTCCACGAGGTTTGCCAGGCGAAGTTGTTACAGTTGGATTCGGAAAAGTTACCCAAAAGCGCTGGCCACCAGGAGACATGGACATTTATGTCAATCCCCATGTCCAAAGAGTGCGTGCTAGCGTTTACGAAACCACCCCGATGTGCCCTCACTATGGGTCCTGTGGAGGTTGTGATTTCCTTGACTTGAAATATGGACGCCAACTCATCGAGAAGCAGAGGTGGATAGAGCAGGCCCTGAACAAAGGGAAGGTATCCCTCAGGACGTTGAAAAGAATCAGACCTTCCACACCACAGCATCGATACTCTCTCCGTATCGAGTGGATGCTGCGACAAGACGACAGAGACGTTCTGATCGGTCCAACGGGTGCCCCCGAACAGCGACCACACGGCGAGCCGCTTTTTGGGTGTGTGTTGGCACCTCGAGCAGCCATTCGGAGCTTAAGTATTTTCGTGGAAGTGTTCATGCAGCTGCGCGAGCTGCGCCCCAAAACCTACAGCATTTTTGATGACGTCAAGAGCTGGGGCGCCTTCAGAAGTGTAGTGGCCCTCACAGGCCGAAAATCAAGACCATATCAAGCCTATCAAGATGATCGAAGAGATGAGGTGGATGGGGTAGAAGAAGGAAGAAGAGGACGCACAAAACGTGGACAGCGCAGAACTGAAGTTCTTATGAACATTGTCCTGGGAAACGACGTTGATGTGCCTGGTGTTCTGCAGCCCCTGGCGGATGCTATTGTCGAGGCTGCTCCCAGCAGTTTGGTGGGCATCGTGGCCAACATGGCCAGATCTCAACGCACAATCATGGGTGGTAGACGCGAATACTTGCTGTATGGGCGTCGGTATGTGCATCAAGCTTTTGATGTCCGCTTGGGCAACGAGATGCACAACTTCATTCTTCAAATGGGCGCCGGCTCGCGCCTTGCAGCACACGCAGGTTTGTTGGGTGAAATTTCCAAAACAATCGTGGAGATGTGTGGTCTGAGTGAGACAGATGTTCTGTGGCATTGTTTTTGCGGTGGGGGTGAGCTGAGTTTGGCACTGGGGCGTTTATGCCAACATGTGGTGGCTATTGGTACATCAGCAACCGAGGTTGGCAGTTTGAAGCGAAATCTTGCAGTCAATGAAGTCACCAACACCACGGCTGTGTTGTGCAATTTGCGAAGCCCATTTACTCTAAAGCAGCTGTCCTTTCACATATCACAGTCGCAACAGAAGCGACTTCTTCTGGGAACCGGAATGGAACAAGACAAAGCACGTGAGTATGCTTTAACGTGCTTTGTGCCAGGCGAAAGTCGAAGGCGCCTAATGCAGAGATTGACAGCGGCACCTTTCAATGCTCCACTTCTCCGAGCTGATGCCCTTGCAAATCAAGAACTTCGAGCCCTTTTGCCAGCCTTCGTGCGAGACTTTCGCCCAAACTTGACAACGTTGCCGGTGCCCGTTCAAAGGCAGGACGCGCAAGACGCAGAAAAGAACCGGGAAGTGCCTCCAGAGATGGAGAATCGCTTGAAACGCTTGTATCGTAGGTTGGCACTGAAATACCATCCAGACAAAAACCCAGATGATCCAGAAGCATCAGATCGTTTCCAAGCACTCACGAGAGCATACAAGGCCCTTGTGGGAGACACAGCTGGCCCAGAGGAAGGAGATGAGGATGCCAAGGACCCCTTTCAGGTTGCGCATGAGAGCACGTACAGGATCAAATCCAAACATTTTTGGCGGCATGAGGGCGCTGTACACCAGGGTTCAAGAGAAAAGCGCTTCGCAAAGAGAACGCGGAGCGAAGACTCCGATGAAGAGATGGATGACACGGATGCCAAGGTTGCTGAAGCTTTTGGGCGATCGGATGATGAAGATGAAAAGGCCGAGGGCCCTTGGGAGGTTGAAGATGATTCTGATGTGGAAATAGAAATGGAAATTGATGATGGCTGGGCAAAGAAGCGCTCAAATGCTAGAAGCCCTTGGTTTGAGCACAAGTCTGCTGGTGACCAGAGCGAAAGCATGGAAGTTCAACTGAAGGACGGCGACACGAGGCTGACTCAGGCTGGAACCGATAAACCTGCTCCAACTCTTCCCCCTCCTGATGTTATATTGGTTTGTCAGCCTCGGAATCGTAAAAAGGGAAGAGGTACTCCAAGCTTCTTCCACAGTTGGCTACGTTCTACAGCCGCCAGGGCAATTGTTTATGTATGTGTGGACCCAGAGGCTTTCCATGCAGATGCCGTATGCTTGAGGGACCTTGGATATCACGTGACAAATGTGCAGCCATTTGACCCTGAGCCTCATCGCAGGCCAGTTTTGCTGGTTGCGAAGTTTGAGCTCATTCGGCCTTTGGAAGGCTTGGAGGAGTACAAAGAACATACTGACCAGTTGCTACCGGGGATGCCCGGATTGTTGCCCGCGGATGCTCCGCAGCCTTTGCTGTCCAGCGGGGGATACCGTGCCATTCCGCCACCGCAGCGCTGAAAGAAAAGCCGACGCATTTTGCTTGGACCCATGCTGCGTAGCACGGCACCTTGAGCTGGATCCAGGAGCAGCGCGAAGGCATTTGTCAAAGTGGTGGTGGTGGTGGTGGTGGTGGTGGTGTTGGCTCGATTTATCCACGGCATAAGTGCTTGTGCTCACCTCTTCATCAATCATGAATCTTCATTATATACCTTGTCATGTTGGGTTTCGAGGTTCAACTGGGAGCCCTCCTCCTGAGCTGCTCCGGCATGGGTCTCAGCAGCTCAAGTCACCAAGAACACTACACATGCATGATTTCAGGTACAAAAACTTCCTGTACTTGCTGGTAGCGTCCTGCTCAGAAAGATATGCACATACGGATGCACACAGCATACTGTATCTCAAATTAGAATGGGAGGCTTGGTCATCGGCCCAGGTTGGCTATGCAGCCATCGTGGTGACCACCCTTTCTATTGGTCAAGTGAGCCTGTCGTTCAACTATGTCAGTGCCTCAGTGAAAAGCAACTTGTGAACATTGCTTGTTGTAGTCCAGTTGCAACAAAAGCAGCATTTTAAGATTTGCTTTGGTCCCTTTGCCCCTTGAGCATCTCCAGATGATCATGTTGATTATGGTCGCCTCGATGGCCTCAAGAGCTGATCAGTCACTTGCCTCAAATACTCGGATGCGACGAAAAACACATAAAACCGAGTGAACTATATTAAAAAAAGGGAACACAAAAAGGTTGAATGGAAGACACATCGTCAACCGGTTTAGCATTGGTTTGAGCCGCACCTCTCTGATTTTGATACTTGGGGCCGTCTTCGTGCGTGTCGGATAAGAGACTGTCCTTTACTTCAGGTGCATGATGACCTGTATTGCGCCGTTCTTTCTATTTGGCATACTATCTGTGCCAAGCTCTCAGACCAGTGCTTTCGTGGCGCATTGCGCTTTACTCCAAGGATATTGCATCGATGTGTTGAGGTTGTTTGACCTTGTCAATGTCATCGCCCTCCTCTCCGCTCCATATCCGGGAGCTGGCCACATATTTTCTAGTCATTGCCCGGAACCTGCCCACGCCTCAGAGAAGGCTTTTGCCTGCAAGTCTCATGTTCCAGCCACGCCAGGTAGACTACATTCTTCCGAAGAACGCCACAGTCTATCTTACGGATGCTGCGGTCAACGGCACCGCTGCATACACTGTGCCAAAAGACACCCAGGCGGACCGGCATTCTGCCTGACAACCGTTTGATGCGTGGTTTGTTTTGCATGTGCATGGTACTCTAAACAAGAAGCTACGTAGTAGAAACAAGTGCATCGCTACTAGTAACAAGTGCCTTACTAATAGCAACAAGAAGCTATTAGAATCTTGAGTCATGGACAACATCTTTCATCTCGGTCCATCCAGGTTAAGATTCCAAGAGATTTATGCAGCGCTGTTTGGGTAGCCTTGCTTAATCAGCCAATAACTCCTTGCCCTCAATTCCTAGCACTGAGGTGGTGAGAAATGCACTGAGCCTCAGGGTGCTGATTCTGGTGGAGACTCCACATAAGTCACAGGAGTCGCACGTGAACACGCTAGATGTTAAGTCATTTAAGTACTATATAAAGTGAATGCATTAAACCTTGCAGCTGGTAGAGTGTTGAGGTGATGCTGCTTTTGGGAGCCGTTTTGGACATTGTAGCGCGCGGCACTTGGGTTCTCGTTTGGTTATGTTGTGATAGATGGGTGAGGGCACGAAGAAGCTTTGAGGTCTCGCCTGGGATACAAGATGTTCAAAGCTAGCATGGAGCCGGAACCTTATGACAAGCGATGCTGGAGCTGCTTGCAGCCTCTCACGGGGCAAGGCTGAGCCTCGCGGATGGACAGGATCCAAACCAGAATCAGGCAGGACACGGACATCACGTCGGTGAACATCAAGATCATCAAATAAGCAAGTCATCCACCACCATTGTAAAACACTTGCATTGGAGAGTTTGGCTTGATTATTTTTTTATCGTTTTGATGATCTTTGGAGGGGCCTTTGGCTCAGCAGCTCATGATGGCGCCACAGGGTGGATTTGGTGGCCAAGGCGGCCAAGGCGGCCAAGGTGGCCAAGGCCACAACGGCGCAATGTGCAACTCATCGACCAGCGAATGCTTTGTCTCAAGAGCTTGCTCTCAGGAAATGGTGGGAGAAATGGCGGAGGCTCGGGCAAAATTGTGGAAATGGTCCAATGATGTCCAATGGTATGAAAGTAATATATGGTTACCCGCCCCCGGGAGTAAAGTGTAACGCACCTCGATTCTCTTATTCCGTAGTGTTTCGGCTGTTGAGGGTAGATGAGCACCTGCAAAGGGTGCAACTCACGCCTTCGTAAGCCGGTAGGGTCGTCGGGGTTCTGTGACCCTTGTTATTTGGTGGTACGAGTAGAGCGGCTCGTATTCACCCGGTGTCCTCCGCACGCTGCCAACGATTTGGTGGACTACCTGAAGAAGGTCACTACAACCTTGGAAACTGCCTGCGAAAAACTTGAGTCTGACCGTACAGCTGGCTTCGTCAACGAATTCGGGGAACCCATCCCTGGAGCTCTAGATAAAGTTTCTGGCGCTGCAGCAGGTGGAACTACTTTTGATCAAGGTATCCATCCAGGCCCCAAGGACCAGCAGGCTTCGTCAGCAAAAGTCTCAGTGAAAGAGGAGCGTGATACAGAGTCGGGGAAGGAGCCCTTGATCGACGCAAAGGAGAGAGGCTCATTGAAAGGGATCGGTCCCGTCGACGCCGGAGGACAGGGAGCAAAAGCCGAAGGTCACGGTCTAGACACAGGTCACGGAGGAAAGACAAGGACGCAGCACCGGGGAGCCCAGTCCCTGTAGCCACTGCCACCGAGGAGGACGAGGAAGACGAGCCAAGGCCTTCTTCAAAAGTTGAGGAGGAGGAAGAAGAGGTTTTGAGTGAGGGCGATGCCCAATCAACAGAAGAAGTACGTGACGACGTTGAGAGTGACAAGAAGTTTGAGCTCAAGCGAACTGCAAAGCCATCGGCCCGGAAGCCTTTGCCCCGCAGACCTCGCTCACCACCCTATTCACCGCCAGGCCACCGCCGTCAGGAGGAGCAGAAGCCAAAGAAGTGGAAGGGACTCAAATACGTCATCAGAGGCCAGACATACTACAACAGCGGCGCAAGCCGTGGAAAAGGCAAAGGAAAAGGGAAAGGGAAGAGATGGCACCAAAGGTGATTCGAAGGCCAGCGATTGGGCCCCGACGCCCAGGTTTGTTGAGGCGGCCAGCAGCTCTGGATCACGGGGTCCGGGGCGTGATCCCTGCCCCGAGGGAAGATCTAAACGTTGGGGACCTCATCCATGGAGAGGAGGCGACCTACTTTGGGACCCCATGCCAATTTTCTGGCAAGGTCATAGAAGAATGGAAGGACTTGTCGGGAAAGTACTACATGGTGAAGCTCTTTGGCACGGACCTGGAGGCCCTATTGACCTGGGCAAGCGGCACTACGGGTTATGCCAGAGTTCACATATGCATGCCAGACTGTGGACGGGATGCCGAAGGTCCGGGAGTGCTTCACTGCGGGCGACATCGGGGTATACGCACCCTGAAGGATCTTCGAGGACAGCCTTGGCGAGATGTCCTCATCAGTGCAGGGAGACGCGAAGGGGACGAACTAGCAGGCTTGAGGAGTCGCATGGAAGAGGTCGCAGCCCCAGCCCGAGGAGATCACGAAGTGGGAGAAAAAGAAAAAGGAGAGAAAAAGGAGGCAAAGGAGAAGGAGAAGAAAAAGAAAAAGGGAAAGAAGAGGAAGCGAGCCAGGAGTTCCTCGAGCACATCCAGATCTTCGACTACAAGCTCGGAGGTCAAGTACAAGGCCGTCGAACAGAAGGTGATGTTCGGGGGAAGTGGTCTCGATCCCCAGAAGAAGGCTCGCAACCGCCAGCGACGAAAGGCTCAGAGATATGCTCAGAGATCTCAGGGCAAAAAGGCCGCGAGCAAGGGCAGTTCAAGCGAGGATGGTACAGCCCTCAGGGGACAGACCATTTTCGGGGAGCCACAGCGTGTCAGGGCTGTGGCTTTATATCGGCCCAGGCCATCGAGAATATGCAGGAGTTGATGCTTTCGGAAGCAGGACAGGAATCAAGTCAGCAAGAAGGCTGGGTACCTACGCTTCTGAAATATTATCGACAGATGCTCAGTCGCAAGGTCTCAGGACCAATGAGCAGAGAACTGCATACACTGTGCACAGTGGGTGACTTGGTTCTCCGTGGACAGCTCCCCGAGGCCATGGACACGCTCATACAACGAGTGAAGTCGTTAGAAGCGCAGATCAGTGGCCTTGCTTGGACATCTGCTCAACGATTAGAACTCCTTCCGAGCGACGGCAACGCTTTCGTCGAGGCAAGAACTCCGCATCGCGACTACAGAGCAGCGGGCGGAGGCACAAGCTCACCAGAGCGGAGCGTGGTGGACCAAGGGCGCCGGCAAAGACGCGAGTCAAGGGGATCGCCCAGACAAGGGAAAAGGCAAAGGAAAGAAAGGTAAAGAGAAGCCGAAGAAGGACTAGGCAGCCAGAAGAGGAGTCAGTGAGGCAGCGAAGATCTACACCTCGTGGATGCGGGGCTTTTGATCCCTGTGGAGCTGAGGAGGCTGGAGACGAACAGAAGTGCCATGGTGGCGGGGCTGGTTGGCCCTGATTTGCAGGTATAGGATCGGGGTGAAGGCCCTAGGGATGGTATGAAGATGAATATGACAGCTGGTGGCGCTATTTTCAAGGAGCTGACGCCGGTTGCAATGGGGGCTGCAAAGCCACACGAGGACACTACGATTTCGGGGCATTTGACCCTAGAAGATGTTGGGGCAGAGGAGCAGTTTCCGCCCTAAGCTCTCGTCGTTTTTTCAAAGGGATATCGCCGGCTGAGGCACGAGACAAAGCAGCGCCGGAGCTGAGAGCATCCCTGGTACAGACGGGGTTCAACCCCTCGGACCTGGAGGGTTCGATAAAAGGAGTGCATGGATTGCAGCTGTGAGGGATGGGGAGCAGTTTAGTTGAAGGATTGCGGGGGGTTTTACCGCTCTGCAGCCAGCCCACGGGAGGGGAGGCTTCAACAGTGATTCAAACGAGGCAAACGAACACGTTTCCCCTTCCAACCCTTCGCGATAGCTTGCTGCCCATCTTGCCCGACGTTCTTGAATGGACGGTTGAATGGTTAGGAGCTTTTTGCATGGCCTATTGAATCCATGTTTCGGGGTGCCAAACGTCGACTTGGCAGGAACGACATCGAGCAACTGGATTGTGGAGGGTTGATTGGTTAGGAGTTTTTCGCATGGCCTTGAATTTATTTTTGGGGGTGCTAAACGTCGACTTGTCAGGAACGACATCGAGTAAATGGATTGCCCGAGATTTCCAAGATGCAGGCCTGGACCCAATCGGGTCTGGCAAATGAAGTGGCTAGGCTCAGGGACGTCTGGGAAGGTAACGGGGAGTTTTGTCTGGGGAGATTTCTTTCGAGCCCGGACTGGGGTTTAGTAGGGAGTTGAGGGATGACCGCCTTAGGTTTTTCGCTAGGGAGAAATTCTTTCTGGCATAGGGGTTGGTCGGTTGGTGGAATTTGTGAACAGGGTGGCAAACACTGCCCTGAGTTGTTTCTCTCCTTCCTGAAGCCACCAGGTACCTTGGAACCTTTTAGGGAGTCTGGTGCCATTGTAAGGGGTGCATCGGATTTGCTCAAAATGTGCACCACCTATTGACCGTACGATCTCAGCGTCACAGCACGTGAAGGGGTGCGAGATTCACAAGGACAAGGTCCGGCCAGAAGGCCGAATCTACCTCAACGACTATGACCCCCTGGAAAAATATCTGCGGGAGACCCCGTGGGTGGAAACGGGGGGCTGTTGCCCCTGAGGTTGAAGCTTTAAGGGAGGAGTACCTAGACCGAGGGCTCCCACGACATCCAGGCAAAGGGGTGAGCAGGCGGACAGGGAGCGAAGTAGAGGCGGTAGTCATCGATGGTTTGTGGGGTGTTGCGTATACCTTAAGGGGCCGAAAACTTTCCAAGTTTTTGACGATCACCCCCCCTGCGGATGCAGGAGATCCATTCGTCGCAGCGCCAAATGCGGGTAGTGTCTCGAGATTTGAGTTATTTCTCAACTTTCCGGCGGCAGGTTCGGGATGGTTTTGAATATGTGTGGGGCGCTCATCAAAGGTTTTCAAACGTGAAGGGCCACCATCGTCTGACTATACCCAAACGGGTCAAGCATGGGGTCTTCCTTTGCCTTTGTCGCATTCCTATATGCCGAACGAGCTTTCGACTGCCGCTGCATCCCCCTGTCGCTTGAGGAGACGCCTCTCAATATGAAGGAGGGGTGTATAGGGCAGAAAGGCTGACCATAATTGGGGAACTAATCGCTAACCGAAGCCGCTCGAGTGGGATGCGAGGAAACCGAGGTGACTGCGTTCTGAGTATTGGACCTTTTAGTGTCTTTGGATGCTTGCGTGTAGCCCTGGAGCCTTCGGGGCATGATGTAACGGGGCATATCTCAATCGAGAAGGGTCTTTGTGTTAGGCGGGTGGTGGAGCACCTTTTCCCAGGGGCCATCCACCGCCCGGACATCGTGAAGGTTGAGGACTCAGACGTTGAAAGTTGCGCCCTCATGTTTGGGCAGGTCGAGATGGTGATGCTCGGGGCAGGTCAGCCCTGTCAAGGTGTTTCAGGAGTCGCCAGCCAGCGCAAAGGAGCTCGAGGCGAAGAGGGGTTTTCTCTTTTCACGCGTGTCAAACGCCTACAAGCTTTGGTACAGAGGAATTTTCCATGGGCACAAGTGCAGACCTTGAAGAAAAGGGTAGCATCGATGGGCAAGGTGGACAAGATCATCATCTCGTTCGGGGAGACGCCCTGAGTATAGGACGCGGGATGGCGGAGTTGGAATACCCGCTCACGATTGAATTGGATGACGCGGCAACTCATTACCGTACAGGGCCACCACCTGAAATTGGACGGGGATTTGCCCTGGGAATATAGTATCCAGGCCGAGTGGTTCAAAGGGGTTTCGAACCTATTCACTCGTTCCGGACTGTCGGCTAATCTTCCTTGGTACCCTTGGTAGCATGGTTCTTAAACCCATTCGAGCGTTTGGAAAGCATGGTCAGTGCCCTTGGTAGCATGGTTGTTAAACCAATTCGAGCAATTGGAACACTGGGTCTCCACTAAAGGGCCTGATGCTGAGCAGCACGCCGGAGGAAATTCGAGGACACCATCGCCTTCGCATCACCCTCAATGAGGTAGTCTAAAGCAGGTGATTGGGCCGCTGGCGACTCGAGCTTGCTAAGAGACGGCGCTGAATAGGTTCATATAGTTTTCCTGAAGGCCGAGGGCCTGGAGCTCCCGAGCCGTCAAGAGCATCTAGGTCCGCTCGTTTTGGAATACATCAACACTTGTCACTTGTGGCTCTCGGGGGAGAGGCGTGGTTTGGCCGCTGGCGCCCTGGTATCTTTGCAGGACTACCTGCGGGGACGCTTCCCTGGAGTTTGAAAGGTCGCTAAGACGTGGGTTATCCACAATTTGCCAAGGTGGGCGCCGCTACCCTGATTTGGTCCTGCAGAATATGGTCGAATAGAGCCTAAATCATGGACATTTTACCTTTGCCACTAGCCTATTAGCATGTTTTGCGGCGTTATACACACAAGTGATTTGGTGGACATAGGCCGAAGCCGAGTCGATATTGTCCAAAGCGGAGTCGAGGTTTTTGTAGAGCTCCGTACCACTGTTAAAGCCCTTGGTCTGAAAACGACCGAGCACCGAGCCTGCAGATCAGGACAGGTTTTTACATAGGGCAGGACACCCCTCACCGCCTTGTACAGCCTTGGACACAGCTTGCGTCAGCTTAAGAGACTTTGTCTCTCGCCACCTCGTTGGCGGAAATTGTTTAAAGCATGCATTGAGAGCCTTAAGTGACAACCTTTGGAACTCAGGCCCTACCATTTACGGCAAGGAGGAGCCACACGGCGGTTCTGCCAACGCAGACATCTAGATCGGGTCATGGTTCGTGGGGCGGTGGCCGACAGGCCTTTTTGGCCGAGAGGACTTTAGGACTTTACTGATAACATTGGCACCTTTCGGACCTTTTTTTCGAGTTAAACCACCAAAATTTTTTGAAACGCTTGAGCCGTTGCAAAGCAACAGGCCGTCCTCGTCAAAGCGAGGCTTGGAAGAAAGAGGAAGATTTTGGAAGAAAGAGAAAGATTTTTAAAAAAGCCAGCAGAGAGAGAAAGAAAAACTGCTGGTGTCCCTCAGGACCTGGCCAGGGTTTGGGGTGTGGCCCACCTGGTCAGGGGGGTACGATTGTCCGGGAGCCCCCCTTCTCTGTGTTGTGGACCAAGAAGGGGGGGACAATCTCTTCGACTTGTGGGAGTTCTTTTTTGTTCCCAATTATTTGAATTTTGTGACAACTCAGCTGCAGAGCGAATAAGAAAAGAGGTGTTGCTTACTCTGTATATATTTATATATATCTAATGAATTTGTTAATGAAAGCTGAGCTCAAGTTTTTGCCCAGATCTTCGGACCGTTGTGAAATATTATGACATTGCCTATGCTGGCGTCCATGTAGTGTATGGACCTGCCATGTTCGGATGCACAGTCAATCCTTGTGATGTAGGACAAGCTGGGTCGGGACCTTGAAGCTGCAATGTCAAAGGAACACGTAACCTGCTCACTTCATCTCACTTTTCATGTTGCGCCCATCGCTACAAAACAATGATAGAAACGGACTTGGTCCAAGGCAACGGCCACAGCAGTTCCAGCCATTTCAAGGCTCAGGCGATTCCTTCACACCCAGGTGTGTTCAAACAAGTGCAAACGTGTTAAACAGCGTGTTGCAGTGGCAGGCCAGACACTGTCAGCGTAAGAGCAGGGAAGCGGGAGGAGTGAATAGCAGCACGATCTTCCATGCAGTAACTCAAATATTTGTTCTATACTTGTGCAAAGAGGCGCACAGGTCCCAGCAGCATGGGCGGAGTCATGACCTTTTGCAGTTGCGGAGACCTCTTTTGTTAGGAATGTATGAACACAACTTGCCGCTGGCAGCTATCAACATATCGAACGGTTTGCAAACGCTGTTCAGCCACCTCTAGCAGACTCTAGCAGTTCCACTGAAGTAGTTTGGTTGTGTGTCCACGAATGTCATTTGGACGGCCCAGTCGCAAGAGCCCTTGTACAGTCTCGGACGGCCTCCTACACATCGTGTCAAGTCATGCGGCAGGCCTGCTTCCAAAGAAGCAGACCCAAAATTGCAGATGATTCTGCGAAACCCTCCAGAAGCACGGGGTTGAAACATGCAAAAACTGCCATTGAATGACAGTTCTGTTTAATCAAGCGGCAGAATCCCAAGCTTTCAGATGGACAATTGTGAGTCCACTAGTCGCTTTGCCAACGGCGGAAAAGAGTTTACAAGACTTGTGTCAGCAAAGGGCATGAATCCACAGCAATAGATCCAGTGTCGAACGCAGCTTGGTGGTGCACGTTGAAGCTTCATATATAGTATGTATGTATATAAATATATATATATATATGAAGAGCCAGGTGCAATTAATTAAGAAGCTGCAAAGACTGTCATGACAGGTGCAGGTCAGGACTTAAGCCAGGGACCACGACAACAGCAAGATTACCGCAAGATTGAGAAGCACCATGCGAAACAATTTTGCGACGATGACTGAAGCACACTACTGCAAACCACGAAGAACACGGTCAGAGATTCACAACTATATTGTACACATACATATATGTATGTAATTCATATACATACATACACGTATATGATACATGATGCAAATGTACACACTCATAGAAATGTGTACTGACTTGAAAGCGGTTGCCGCACGCCAGCCTAAGTAAAAACCGCCTGAGGTGCCAGGTGCAAACACCACCAAGTGACTTCCCTCAAAGCGACGAGAACCTGCAAACCTCCAAACTCAAACGTCAAGTTCAAAACAAGTGCGTGACTGCCGAGGTACGATGGCCAGAATTCTCAAAAGGAAATGAGTGGTGATCATCTTCGCGCAGGTACGTGCAATCTGCGTCCAGGTTGCATATCACAGCAAACTTGAAATGTCTTCGTTGAGCGGTGACTTCAAGAATGCCCACCGCTCCCCTGCTCCAAACCGAAAGGTTCCCTGTGAGTCGAAGGGTTACACACGCACGCCTCCCCGAAGGGAGGCGTGTGCCTGCCCTGAAAGGAGGCGCCCCCATCCTGCCCGGAAAAGGGGTTACGCGAGGCACATGTGCACGCAAACGAGACAGATGAAAAGGAAAAGGACGAGACAGACAAAAAGTGTGTGTGATTGCCGATGAAGAAGAATCAAGTGAAGAGGGGCAACCGATGAGCCAAACCTCATTGTAACAAACCTGGGCCACCTGAACCTAGTTGTAAGTAGAATACGCGTGCGTGTATGTGTACAAGCTAAGGTCCGGACGAAAGTGCGCGCAAGAGAAGGAAGGATGAGGATGAAGAGACATGAAGACAGAAAGACATGAACGAAAAGAAAGGAAGACGCTTGTGGGGGCCAATGAAAGGGGAACCAAAAGAAAGGGGACAAACCGATGACAAACCCAAACCTCATTGAGAAACCTATTGCAGAAGCCTTGTTTGTTTGTAGGCACGCCGCGCGCGAGAAAGGAAGGGGAGGGAAGGGAGGAAGAAAAGAGAAGGAGAAAAAAGGAAGAAAGGTGCTCCCAGCTACGACACAAGCGTCCAAGGACACACCAAAAAGGAAGGGCTCCCAGCTACGACGAAAGCATCCAGGGACACCCAAGGAAGAAGGAAGGTGAAGAAAGGAAAGAGAGAGAGAGAGAGAGGGAAAAAGAGGAAGGAGAAGGGCAGGTGTTCCCAGCTACGAACAAGCGTCCAGGGACACACCAGTGAGAGAGAGAGGGGGGGTGTACCTGAGCATTACATTCAGGAACACACCAAGATGATAAAGAAGGGAGAGAGGAAGGGAGGGGAGGAGGAAGGGGCCAAGGTTGCGACAGAGTCCAACGAGTCTTGAACAAGCTTCGGCCGCTGCGGCCACGTACGCCGTGCCAAAATGGCTGGCAGCTTTGACCGCTATGGTCACGTGAAGGCAGAAGCCAGCTTGGAATTCAATACTTCGTCAAGTCTTGGCAAATAACTTTGGCATAAGCCTCCGTTGTCCGCTTCGGACACCTACGTTCCCGGGCAGGGGGAACAATGGACTAACACCCGTTCGATGGGTCCACAGGGGCCACTCTGCGGGGTCACCCTGGGCTCTCACTAGGAGAGACACACTCAGAGAAATGTGTACTGACTTGAAAGCGGTTGCCACACGCCAGCCTAAGTAAAACCCCCCTAAGGTGCCAGGTGCAAACACCACCAAGTGACTTCCCTCAAAGCGACGAGAACCTGCAAACCTCCAAACTCAAACGTCAAGTTCAAAACAAGTGCGTGACTGCCGAGGTGCGATGGCCAGAATTCTCGAAAGGAAATGAGTGGTGATCATCTTCGCGCAGGTACGTGCAATCTGCGTCCAGGTTGCATATCACAGCAAACTTGAAGTGTCTTCGTTGAGCGGTGACTTCAAGAATGCCCACCGCTCCCCGCTCCAAACCGAAAGGTTCCCTGTGAGTCCAAGGGTTACACACGCACGCCCATATATATATATATACTGTATATGTAAACATATGTATATATATATATCACCTATTCATTCAGATCGCAGAGTCATGGCGAAGAGTGGCGTGCCCTGGGCGGCAAGTTGGGAAAGCAAAACAAATGCCGTACTCTTTTTCGTTCGCGCATAGCCAAGGACATTATGGAAGCCATGAGGCCAAAGAGTGTCAAGGTCAGGAAAAGAGGGAACATGGCTTTGACCATCATGGCCCCCCCAGAGCCCACAGACTCTTTTTCGAAGGAGCTGCATGCCTCAATTGCTGCAGCAGGCGGGGTGCAACGTGAAAACGTGAAGGGTGATCAACTTGTGGTGACATGACAACTGCTCAGGCAGAAGACGGCCACTGCCTCCAGTGGCAAACCAATTGCAAACCTTTGTGGAGCAGTGCCGGGAGTGCGAGGACTTTTGTGCGGGCAGGGCGGAAGCGGAATAACGTCAGTGATGTGTAGGAGTGTTCCACCAAAAGCCCGTGTTGGTCATTCGGATTGCAGGAAAGATGCGTGTCACGTTTACGTGAGCGTGCCAAATTTGAAGCCGACCACCCAGCGCCGAACTTTCATGACAGCAATGTGCAACTCCGACGCAGAGTGCAGAGTGGCAGCTCTTGAAGGCTGCACTCCTCCCCTCCAACCTGCAAGAGAAGGAACTGGGAATTGCAGTTGCATGGCACTGCGAATGGTGAAGGGAACTGTTTCAGCTGCTTAGCTTTTTGTGGCATTCGAAAGGAATGGCCTGCCTTTGTTGTGTAACTCATGGCGGTTTGCTTACTGTCATCTTGGCAGGATGCTGCGCGCTCACAAGTGGCAGCCTGAAATACAAGATTCAGATCTTGTAGCTCCAAATTTCAACGTTACACGTTTGCACGCTTTTGGCCCACAAGCTTCCAGAAGCTCTTGCAACGCTTACGTATAATAAGTACAAGTAGTTGTGGCTCACTAGACAACCTGGACCTCCAGCAGCAGCAGCGATAGCATGTCCAGAGTTTTGGTGGAGGATAGTAAGGACACCAAGCAAAGGAAACAACCGTGCAGAATACAGCGACTTGGAGAATTTGCCAACCTAAACGGCAGGTTGTGGAAGGGGTGCAGCACCGTTTCGCAGCACTGGAGGGCCAATGCTCAGTAATATGCGGAAAGAGGACGGCTCAATGATGTGATATGTACTGGATATGGAGCTTACTGTACTAGGCCTTATGTTCAATATGATCATGATTATGTATGTTTCAGCTTTTTGCACTGCAAGACTGTCTTATCAGATGATTTCATCGCTTCATTCCTTCTCAGGCTTTCTCATTTGGTAACTGGCAGTGGCCTCGGAAAGGGGCCACTCAACTCAAACCGATTTGATCAGTAATCTCATGAGAGGTTGAGAACACCTCCTGCAGCCTACCCGGCAGCTCCTTTGCGCAGCGACATAGCCTCCCTGTCACATAAGGTTAAGCCTCACTGAGGGTAGCTCTCCAAACGTTCAATTGCGGTGTGAACGAGTGCGTTTCGCAAAGAGTGCGCTTTGGACAACTTTCCATTGTGGTCCCCTTGGGGTAGAACCTCCTTTTGGACGAGCGCAATGTTTCTTCAATATGTTTGTGCATCCTGCCTGCATATTTGATTGTATAATAATAAATATACTATATGTATATATATAATACATATCTATCAACTTGTTTGTTCGTGCTGCTTGACCTAGATTCTGAAGGAGGCTGCCTTCCAGATGCTTCCACTACAGTCCAACCCTTTCCTCAGCCACCGCATTTGTCCTGTGCTGATCTACATCTACAAATCTACCCCCAACACATCATGTTCCACATGCATCTGACTGCTGCAAATTATTTTCCAACAACGAAGGCACAGAACCACAGGAGGCTTTCAAAACACCAAGGTGACTTTCACTGCAAGTGCAAGCCACTGAAGAGGAGCAATCAGTCGTCGACCATCCTTCCTTCATCCGGTTCAGGCTCCAAGAAGGATGATGGCCCTGACATGATGCTTGACATGTGCAATAATATATAAGAATATATGAGAGATTGTTTGTTGGACCCGCTTTCCTGTGTGGAACCTTGGTGGGCATTGCTGATTACTGCGGTGGCCTTTCAAATCGTGGCATGTGCAGTTTTTTGACAGGCCATGTGTTGGCTTCATTGCGACCTTTGCTTTTGTATCATCGGCGCTTGCCATTGTGATGTAATATCTAGTTTTTTGCCACAGGCTCTTCTCCCTGAGAAACATTCCGCCCGCTCTCCACTCCAAGTGACTTATATAATGGTGCCACTCTGCACCCGGATGTGCCTCTACCTACCTTTTTGAAGCTGTTGCATCCCCACCACAGCAGGCCCGATTCTATCCCTAAACCTTTGCTTGGGATTTGCCAAACTAAAGCAAGATCATATTTGCTTTCAATGGCTTTCTTGTTTGCTGCTGCAATTTGATATTTGGATCCGCCGCTGGCTGTACCAAGAGGGTAGGTTCACACATTATTGCAGCAGAAGATCTTCCAGCACGCAGGAGGTGTATGCTTTGCATGTGTTGAGACTCGAAGAAAACCATTTGCGAACTGGTCACAAGCTACAGAGCTGCAAATCATGCCATGGCATTGTCGTTTGTAGATGCCCCTTGGATCCTACAAGATGGTCATTCCAAGTCAACATTTGTGAGGCCGAAGTCTTGCTTGCGGTGCTGCCGTTTATCTCAGGATCGCCCGCAGAACAAGACACATCGACAACAACAGTTTTTGGTTGGCCTCACCGACATCAGTTCCGAGGCTCTGAAAATTGCCTGCTGCAACTGCTTGTGATGTGCGAGTTGTGTGCTGGCGTGCAAAGAGTCAGATTGGAAAAGGCACGGAAGAGGGCTTTGGCCCTTGCAGCTGCTCAGGACTTGATGACTCTACTGCTAAGATTCCGGTTTACCATGGCAAGACTTACAAGTCTGATAAGGGCCTAATGAGAAATCACATGGCTAACGTATGGCCTTGATTCCAATGCTGCCGTGTTCCATCCTCGAGAGGATGCAGAGGAAATAGATGCGCCACTGCGCAGGTTGAGGCATATCTTGGTGAATGATGTGAACTGAGTTTAGTCTCCTTTGCTTTGGTCAAAGGTAACGGTTTTCTGTTTTTCATGAACTATGTCGAGTCCAAAGATCAGGCGAACTCTCCTTGCATGGGAAGCCGAAGGGCCCCAGGAAGGGCAGTGGGCCTTCGAAACCCAGGCACTGGCAGCAGTTTTTTTGAACCTTGTGTTGGCTTGGCGACGTGGGGAATACCAAAAGGTCGGAGCAGTGCCTGATGGTTGTCAGGCAGGGACTTGTTATGACTTGTTTGGGAAGAATCATGCCAAGATGTGCTGTTGTGCTGAGCATGTGCCATTGCTTGGATTGCCAAGGAAGAGACCAACTCCACGTGCCTCGGCGGCATCATTAATTATTTGCATCGCATTCTGGTTGTGACTTTGTGTTTGGAACACTGTTGTGGAAAACGATGCAAGACATGCAACAAGAAACTTCGTGGAGGTTTCAACATGTTCCACACACCGAGTGTTTTTTCTCGATTTCAAGTTGTGGGGGGCTTGTTAAGTCTTCTCTTATAGTATTATAGGTATGGCCACATATCTTAATAGTTTTATTGTGGCCACAGATTCAAATTATATTTGGAATGTTATTGTTTTTAAATAAGAATGTAGTTAAAAAGGAAGCCAACAATATCATATCCATACCATATTTTAACGTAAAGAACATACCATTAAAAACTGGGATAAGAAGACAACATATTAATCTTATTGTGAGGGATTCTTCTAATTCGTTTTGCACACAATGAAATAGTAAAGATGACAACCATTAGTTTTTCCATAACATACCTTAATGGTAAGATTATTGTTAATACTGTTAGAGGCTTTCATCATTGCAATAACACACATAATGTGATGAACGCCACATGTTATTCACTTATTGTCTTCCCTTGAACCTTACTTGAACAACATATTCTTATAAAACTCAAGGGATGAGACGTTGCCCTGGTGGTGCAGGGTAAAGAAGGTAAAGATAAAGTGGTTGCATTGCAGTGCTAGTCTCCAACCTGCAGGAGCTCCACAGGGCAGATCTCTTCACCCGACTTGGTGTCATTCTGAGAAGTTCGGAGCAACCAGATCCGGCAAGCTGAGCGTAGCTGAGTACATGAGAGTGGTAAGCAGTGAGCCGTGAGATTTCTGAGGCTAGAGCATTGCAGTTAAGAATTCTTTTCGTCTGAGCCAGAGCAGCTTAAGCTTTGCCGGACACATGGTGGGCATCCCAATCACAACGAGCCAATGCGCCAGTGAGGCATGGCGGTTGGTGTCGTCGGAGTCGACTGCAGGAGAGAGGCTTTCAAAGGCAAGGGCTTCAGTTCTCCGTTTTATTCTGAAAAGATCCTTCATATCGGATCCTTTTCAGGTTCTGGGCAAACTTCAAGGCTTTAACATCTTTTACGAGGTTGCTGACATGTTTCATGGTTGATGTTGCCACCCAGTTCTTGATGTGCTCCATAGGCATTCGGCAAGCTTGGCATCTCGCTGGTGCTGCGGGCCCACAGCTTGGGAGAAAAGTACTTAAAGGACTTAAAGTATCGGATTGGATTAGCTGACAACTGAGGCATGGCGAGAAAGAACCAAGCAGTCATTGAGGCAGCCCCTGGAGGCATCGCAATACCGCAGTCATGACATGCGACATGGGATGGTAATATATGGTATGATGCTGGCCATGTTGGCATTCTTGAGGAGAGAATCGACAATGAAGCATCATGACAGGGCCCCTAATGCTTGCCACGCAAAGAGATTTTGCGCAGTTCGCAGTTTCTTCTAGGCACTTTCGCTGATTTGCCACAAGCAGCTGCGAATAAAGGCCAGGATTTTGTTTAGGATTAAGATTGTCACCTTTGCAGACTTGCCATGCAGGACATCACCTCATCGAAGCTAGTTGCATTGCAGGCCTGTGAGATCGAAGCCAAAATAGACTAATAATAGCGTACAATAACGCCTTTAGCTTAGCTGAACTCTTCGAGAAGGCGATGGAGAGAGAGATACAATAACGCTAATATGGAACTGATTTATATACTTGCGGACAATGCCAGGGATGGGAAAACGCATGTCGCGCCAGCCGCTTGGAGCAGGTGGCCTGTTGTTTTGTCAATCCCATGCCTCAAAGCTTTGACGCTTAGCTTTGATTCTCCCAAGAGGTAGCGATCGCAGCATCTTCGAGACAGGCCTGAGGTCCAAACGTTCCTCACTGCCCCTATTCCAGAGCTAGACATAACTCAACATGTTCCAACATGGAAATGAAGAAACTAGAATAAAGTTGGCGTGTATAGGAACCAAATCATTAGTGCGAGAGCGCTTCTTCAAGGAAGCTCCCCCTCAGGTGGGAGGAGCTTCCTTGAAGAAGCGTGAGCTATCCTGCATCCATACTAATAGCTTAAGTGGCTGGCTAGGAGCGTTTTGCCTACTTATATAATTAATAAGGGCGGGCTCAAGAAAGAATATTAGTACTTGTGGTGGCAAATTAAGCACTCTCCCCCCGGGCCCTGCACTCCATCTAGCTGGCTGTGGTCCGCTGCGGTGTCAACCTCAAGCCTGCAACTTCTAGCTTGGGTCTTTAACGAGCTAATAGCCGAACTGATGCGGGACCCTGTCAGCAACTGCTCCAAGTCACAGAGTTTACGAGTTTGTGACCAAGGGCATCCCTTCCTAATCAGGCAACATTATCACATCTAATCCTGAGCGATGAGCCGGGAAATTACGAAAGCCAGCCGATAGGCTAGGCTTGAGCTCTTAGAGCAAACGAAGTGAGTTAAGGGGGGGTGGGGGGGGGGGGGGGGGGAAAAAGGCACCATTTGAGAGGGGGGATCCGGGGGGGGGGGGGGGGGGGGGGGAGGGCGCAAAAAGGCACCATTTGAGAGAGTGAATCCGGAGCTTGGTGGGGGAGAGCGCTCCAAAGCGAGGGTCAGAAAAGCAGTGAAAATGGGGTCTGGTGATGCGAGTGATGCAATGGATGCCGAGTAGGTGCATCATCAGCATCATGAAGGGGTCTGGAGACAATTTTTCTTGTCCTGAGCAGGGCTTAGGGACTGTGTAGCTCTGTACCAAAAAGGACCAAGCAACAAAGAGTGAACGCCCTGGGAGCGAACGATGTGAGCATGTCCAGTTGGGTGAGGTAGAGGCTTGGGGATAAGAGCTCCGCAAGAGGAGAAGCAAGAAAGCTGCAAGCGTTCAACACTTCGTGCTGTGCTCCGACCTTGATCTCAGTCGCAGTGATACCAGCTCCACGAAACTACAAGCTTTCAACTATAGGTGCTCTGCTATTTTTTCCTCCCAGCCCTGCTCTCCATAGGGCTTCGCATTGATGCACGATACCCGAAACACATTCCAACACAACCACAAAAGCCATTTCGGGCATCATTCTCCTGATGTTCACTGACGGCTATTTTTGCACGGATTCTCAAAGGGAACACCAACAAGGGACGCTCCAGAAGGCGCCGCACCAAGCAAATCAAGAATACTAAAAACATTCAACACTTCATGCTGTACTCCGATCTTCATCTACGTCGCAGTAATATCAGCTCCACGAAAACAACAACCATTCAAGAATGAGTGCTCTGCTTTTTTTTCCCCCTGCTTTTGAGAGGGCTTCGCATTGATGCACGGTGCCCGAAACACATTTGAAAACAACCAAAAACCACCTTTCGGGCATCCTTCTCCTGGTCTTCACTGACGCTTATTTTTACACGGACTCTCAAGTAGACCACCAAACAGGGACGCTTTAGAGAGCACCGCGCCAGGAAAATCGAGAAAACCTAAAACATTCAACACTTCATGCTGTGCTCCGATCTTGATCTACTCCACGTTGATACAAGTTCCACGAAAGCTACAGGCATTCAACAATAAGTGCTCCGCTATTTTTTCCTCCCAGTCTTGCACTACCATATTGGTCTCTCGCTGGCTTTCGTCCTCTCCTTTCTCAAGTGTTTTTTTTCCGCCAGGGCGCGGGCGTTTTCTAGCATACATGCAGCCATTGTTTGCAAGCACTTTCCGGCTATGGCGGCAACACTCAAGAGTCTCATACTCTGTTTTAACCGGATGTATCCACATGCTCAATTCGGCCAGACCGGAGCTGCATGTACTGCATGTGCAAATCACAAACCACCCTCGATGTGATGACCTTTTGTACAGCTCAGCTATTGTTTGCCTACTCACGTAGTGAAGACTCAAAGTGAATTGGCGGAGCTCTTTCAGAGCAGTCTTTTTCTCGTCCTGTGTAAACGACCCTGCTTGCTTGCTGTCAAGATTTTGCACGGTTTCAAGGATTCATCCCCATTCCCACTTCTCTCAAGCACGCATCAGCAGAAACCACTATTTACTGTTTATAGATTCGAGGTCATGCTGCGGGCCTTGGTATGTTGGCGTCACTCAGCAATCTTCGCGCGACAAACTGCACATGTGAAGGCCAGGCGTGGGTCAATTGTTGAT
>CAXAMN010005113.1:972328-995951 GCA_963970005.1 Durusdinium trenchii | reverse complement strand
CCCCTAGGAGCGCCCTTGCTCCTAGTAGTAAGGCCAGGAGCCCCTAGTAGCGTCTTTGTCAGAATTTTCTTGTCGGCTTTGATGCGGGGTAGCCCTGACGTCTGGACCGTTGGGCGCTTGCGGGATGCTGTGCATTGGTATTCAGCTGGCTTCATTGTAGTAGAGAACATTTCCAAGATATATTTAGTAACCAGTATACGGTTGACCTTTGAATGGTGAGACGCACCACTCATATCTGGCATGGGTCGCACGGGACTCGATTCGTTTTCCCGAGACCGGGCGTGTTCCCGGAGTCCTTCTGCGAACAAAAAGTGGTTTTCAACTCTCAGTTTCTCTTCACCATGCTGCAAATCAAGGCATTGCATATCGCAGCCAATATCACCGCATGGTAACGTGACATTGCACATGATCCTGATCCTGACATTGTCTTTTAAACTTGTGTCGCCCGGCTTTGCTGGGACTGCCTGGCACCATGAAACGCATCACAACGTATAGAAAACGACCTAGGCCCAGCAGGCCGTGTCTTGTCGTCTTTATGTAACATTTGTCGGAGCATGTCCTTGTTTACTTCCGCTGGACACCCGACCATGAAGAAGGGCTGGCAATGTCAAATGAAGAAGGGCCGGACTGCATGGCGGGTTGTACTCAAAGCTGGTTTCCAGCCAATCTTGTGCAGACTCAGTATCCCGAGGTGATGTGATTCTAACTGGCTTACCGAGACCGGAGAATGTATCTGCCGCCATGGGCCTGGGCAGCAGTGGCATCAGTCCAGATGGCAGCTTGTTTGCAAGTTGTGGTCCTGGCAGAGTGTCCCACGATTTGAACCAAAACCTACTGTCGTCGAGGTTCAACTATATAGACATGGAGTGAATACCAGAGTTAATTTTTCTTAACTCTGGTGTTAATTCTTTGTCCTGGGGCGCACATCAGCATGTGCTTCAGTAGAATTAACTCCCCAGCTAATTCTTTTTGTCACCCCTGCTTCTGGAAGAAGCAACTCCAGAGTTAATTCTTCATTGTTTCTTTCTGTATCGGACCCCTTCAAGAAAGAATTGAATCCAGAGTTAATTCCTTTCCTGCCTCCTGCACCCCTTGAAACATATTTTTAAATCCAGAGATAATTCCTTTCCTGCCTCCGCACCCCTTGAAAAAGAATTAAATCCAACCTGAATTCTTTGTTTGATGTGCTGTGCTTGTCAGAACTCAATACAGCTAGAAATGAAAAAGAAAATGAAAGAACAGAACGAGATAGATAGAGAAGGAAGCAAGGAGACACAGTGAAACAGAACTAACTCATGAGTAAATTCATTTTTTGGTTGCCATAGAACTCAATACAGCTAGAAATGAAAAAGAAAAACACGAGAAAAGAAAGAGCTAGACAAAGAGAAGGAAGCAACAAGACACAGTGAAAAAGAATTAACTCCAGAGTGAATTCTTTAGTGGCTAGTTTGTCCCACCTTCTTATCTTCCTAATCCCGTGTCACCTGCCTAGAATTCAATACAGCTAAAGGCGAAACAGAAAAACAAACAAAAGAAAGAGATAGACACAAAGAAGGAAACAAGGAGACAAAAAGTAACTCCAGAGTTGATTCTCTATGTGCACAAGTGGCACAGTTGACAGAATTAACTCCAGAGTTAATTCTTCTAGAGTTACAGGTTGAACAGATGTAAAAGCTAAAGCATTAACACTGGAGTTAATACTTTTTAACTCTTGTATTCAGCCTCTTCCAGCTATATAACCGATTCCTCGGCACACATACGCAAGGAACCTGTGCATATGTGTACACACACACACGCGCGCCGTGTGTATATATATAATACATATCTTTTTATTCCCGAGAGCGTCTGAGCGAAGGGTTCTTCAAAAAGAAGGAGGTGTAAATGATCTACATATAAAAGAGCTTCAAATCTGACGTCTTCTCACACTTCACATCTTCTCTCACATCTTCTCACATCTCACATCTTCGCACATCTTCTCATATCTCACATCTTCTCACATCTGACATCTTCTCACATCTTCTCATATCTCACATCTTCTCTCACATCTTCTCATATCTCACATCTTCTCACATCTTCTCACATCTCACATCTTTTCACATCTTCACTCACATCTTCACATCTCTCTTCTTTATTCTTTCTCTCTTAAGGCGGGGGGCAGGCCCGGCGGACCATCACGAACGTCAACCCTCTGCGGAGATCGTGCGTGTCGGATGCGCGAAACCTAGGCGAAACTGCTTGTGCCGGGGCGTGCGGCGTGCGCAACCCTCTGCGGGGATCGTGCGTGTCGGATGCGCGAAACCTAGGCGAAACTACGTTTGTGCCGGGGCGTGTGCAACCCTCTGCGGGGATTGTGCGCGTCGGATGCGCGAAACCTAGGCAAAACTGCGTTTGTGCCTCTGCGTGCGCAACTCTCTGCGGGGATCGTGCGTGTCGGATGCGCGAAACCTAGGCGAAACTGCGTTTGCGCCTCTGCGTGTGCAACCCTCTGCGGAGATCGTGCGTGTCGGATGCGCGAAACCTAGGCGAAACTGCGCTACCCAGTGTGCTTGGGCAACCCTCTGCGGAGAGCGTTTGCGTCGAAGGTGTGACATGTGCGCTGTGACATTGGGGCGTTGTAATCACAGATTTCCGTTTTTGCGAATGTCTCGTAGGAAGCGCTCGTTTTGGAAGGTTTCCTTTGTTGTTTTTGCGAATGTCTCGTACGAAGCGCTCGTTTTGGAAGGTTTCCCTCTCCGTTTTTGCGACTATATCTTAGTACTGGGTAGGCCCTGTTTATTCACTAGTTTGTGACGTATTAAAATGCAACCTCAGAAACTATATTGACATTTGCAGAAACTATATTGAAATCTGCTGAGACTGTATTGTGGCATTGCACACAGTTACTACATCTTTGTGAAGCTCTCCTTAGCCCAGTTATCCAGGGTTTCAGGTCTGTTCGAGCACTGAGACCAGCCATTACATCGCCCACTCCATGATGGTGCGCTTGTCTTGCTCTCCAGAGGCCAAAGCATGACCAGGAAATGATTGGCTTTGGATGAGGGGAAAGCAACACATAAAGACCAGCATTTACCAGCATCAAGCCAGCATCAGCCAAGTCCAACATTTCAGTGTGGGCATTTATTTCAGTGTTTTGTCAACCTTTCAACCTTCCGGCACATGTCGAAGATTCAAATTCTGGCGTCTCACTGTGGTTCACCTCTTGAACTTCCAGAGACTCAGCTAAAGCATTTCCGCATGCCAACATGCTCCACATCCCTCCCTTTCATGTCACAATTCTGATCATTGGTGACTGGTAGCTGTCCCTGCCATCTAATTACTTACTTTGTTGCAATGTTGTACTGGACTGTGCTGTACTGGTCAACTTTTGGTTTTTTGAGGGAAAGTAAGTCAGAAACCAACCAAGAACCATGGCAATGTCAATATTGTTTCACACGTCACTGTCACTTATGGCCCGAGGATCACTGGAATGGATTCCAGTCGCCGGATGACAGCGAGTACAACGATTCCAGTTTTGAGGACAGGCATTCCGGCATTCCTATGGGTGACCGTGTGTGTGTGGCATATCATGTGACTGTGGCCATATGCAAATGTGCTAGGCTGAGTTAGAGGCAGAAATCTACCCAAATTGTGAACGGACTCATTTGATGTGATTGTATGCCACAGGTGTGATGTGATCATGTGTGAACTCACAGAGTGCCAGGACGAAGGAGCTTCCAGCTCATGGGAGATTCTTACCGACTCATCTGATCGCAGCAGCAATCCTGATGAGGCCCAGGTTGCAGAATCACAGGAAGCAGACGAATATGTTTCAGATGTCTCCCCAACCATGGATGAGTGCGCAGAGTTGTACTACCAAGCCAGCCGCATCACTGGCATATTCTCACATCCTCCGGGTCAGAAGAAGTGGCTTGTTAACAAAGCAGCAATACTCAGCATTCTTACGAATTGGTGTTCATGTAACCAAGTTTGTGAGGGCAACAAGGGCAGTTACTCAGTAAACCCCCTCCAGGGCCCAAGCAAACTTTGACAAGGTATGCGTTGGCTACTGCTTGCACTGGCGTGGGAACTGCGAACTATTGCCTGCACCTTGGCATTGCAACAGGCAAATGCAAATAAGCAGTACAGAAAGAACAATAGCAGTGGCATGCTCCTTTGAAGATTTACGGTTGCAACAGCATGGTAAAGATACATATCACATATCACACATATATCTCATGCACCACTTGACCGTGCTAATCATGACTTTTGTCCTGCACAGGCACAGGCATGCGTGCGACATAGGATGTGAGATGATGTGAGAGTTCAAGCTAGAGATGCAAACTCAGGAAAGATCTTTGTGATTCAACCGGCACAGAGTTTGAAGAGATAATCGCTTCTGAAGCAAACCACGGCGTACAATCTTTGCTGAAATCACACTATCACTGCATCTTGGCCCATGGCACTGGGAAGTTCCAGACAGCCAAACAATATACAGTATATACAATTGAGTTGATTATGTAATTTGATGGATGAATCATTTATCAGTCTTTTTGGTGGTGATATATTGGGGCACTTGGTGCTAACCGACAGGCAAACGTAGTCATGTCCAACAGTCACTCAACGTGACATGACTGACACAGACACAGTTTAGACAGGCAATCACCTGGCAGTGAAAGAGAATAGGCCTCATGCCGCATGCCTTGCCACTTTAGTTGGAAATTGTTGCGTGTCGGATTTTTTGCTGTCTCTCATTGCCTAGGCGAGCACCTTTTCAACGACTGTGCTGGAGGCCACCAAGGTGGCCACTGCGTGATTCATGACACGTATTGCATCCCACGAGAGATGCCACCTGGCAAAGAAGAGGACAGCAGTGTCCTCCTAACACCAAAGACATTTGTGTATCGAGCCATGGGCCATGGGACATGACCAATATAAGTTAAGTCATAGTTGTGAGTCATCTCGCCAGTGGTCAGTCACAGTCTGTTGGTCAAAAGGAGACTGACTGCGAGATTGAGATGTTGGCACCGTTTTTAAAGTTTTTGGGGCGTCTTGCCTTGGTCTTGTGATGGCCAAGTTCTTGGCAAGCGGCAGGTGTTCAGTTGAATGAAAACTGAACCCCCAAACCTGCAACAAAACAGGAAAGGTAAGTTTGATGGCTTGGACAAATCTTCATTGGGGACTATGTTGACGCTGTATCGTGACAACTGTTTAACTTAAAGAAAGCGAGGGAACCATGCACACACCTGCGCAGGACTTTCTGGTGGGTGGACCGCCATGTCAGCCGTTCAGCCGCTTATCAACCTCCCGGAAAAAGAACGGCTACCACCCCTTTGCAAACAATGATGATACTCGGCCTGTGAAAGAATTTTGCAGACATGTGCGAGACCGCCGGCCCAAGACCTGGATTTTGGAGGAGGCCGGCTGGGGGGTTGACGGGTTTAGAGGTCAAATGAGCTAATGACACTCAGAGTCGCCTTCCTTGTGGCACAAGTGGACTTACTTACACTTACACTGGCGCAATTGGAACATGTAGTTTGCACTGGGGTCCCGCCCGGGTTTAGATAAAACATTGTTTTCAGTTTTCAGAGAGCAAATCATGCTTTGCCCTGCACGCTTCTTCCCAAGTTGGTAACTCGAACAAGAAACAACAACCAAAACCTGTGAATGCTGGTCCAGGTGAAAGCTTTCACAGATCCCTGGCCACCACAATGCAAGGGCAAGTTCTTCGAGACGTACAAGGCAGTGGATGCAGGGCTGGGGCTGGGAATCTAGGAATCTGGGAATCTAGGATTTTTCCTGAAACTTTTTCCGAGCTTCTGGGCTGTAGCTTGTGGATCATGCAGCCGAAAGGCCACAAGTTTCAGACCACTGAATGAGTCAACGTTTTTGCTTGTGCAATGTCAAGCTCAAGTATCAAGTCATACTAAGTATATATAAACGTCATGTTGAGCAACATTTTTTGCTTTGCAACCCAGTCTGGTCAGGGGGTCAGTCAGGTTGGAAGGAAACAACACCAAACATCAATACAGTACAGCAGGAGCAATTGAATCATTGACAATGACTACTGTTCCATGACTCATGACCGAATCGTCACCGAATGCCGCTCTCAAACCTGTGGGCCTCACAGACTGAGGGTGTCGGGTCTGCAGCAGGGGAAGCTTCTGCGTCTCGGGCAGATGGTGACAGTCAGAGTGACGGGGGAGGTGCTGATGCTACAGAACTTGGAAGACTAAGAAGACAATGCCGCACCTTCAAGGCTCGCATGGCATCATTGCTCTCCAGACAAAGGAAAAAGATTGAGAGCCAGACGAATGTCATTGACACAGATGGGGATGCCAAGATAGTTTTTCAACAAGACTTCCTGGCTTCTTCTGCCACACAGTGGGATCCCCTTGAAGACATGGGAGCCAGCAGGTTGCTTCACAGTGTTGATGACACTAGCGGCCGACGGCGGGCTGTCTACACGTACTTCAAAGCTTTTGCTGGCGCTGTCAGGGATCTTTTTCAGTGGGGGTCAGGCTCACCAAATTCAATTCCACACGTGATCAGCATCAACACCAATGACGATACAAACATAAAACTTGGTTCGGGAAGACGTGGATCGACAGAGGTCAGGAGTGTGATGAACAACCTCCAGGAACACATTGTCCTTTCAGAGTCTGCAAACGCTGTTTGGTTTGGCTTGCATCAACCAATTGCGGCGCTGGAACGTGCTGATACAGCCTGTTTGTATTCAGAATTCATGTCGTGGGTCCTTGCATTTGCTGGGTATGTGGGCTGGAGACTCCAAGTGTGGGGCATTCCACCTGACTTGTTCAAGCATGTCCGCAGGCAAACCATGTGTTTTGTGGGCGATGCCATCAAAGTGAATGACTCCGTGTTCAAATATTTTACACAAACCATCAAGAGTGGTCCTACTCCGGAGCAAGGGAAACATCTCGCTTTGCAGATTCGTTGTGGTATCCACCAAGTTGGGCTAACACGTAGAAACATTGCACTTGGTTATGAAGGATACTGGAGCAGTCTAGTGAGGCTTGGACATCTGTTCGAGGGCTTTTCCTTCAGAACACCATTTGCGGCATCCATGTCAATGTTGATACAAAGCAACTTCGAATATGTTGAGGTCTCCAAAATGCCAGAAGAAGCCACTTCATGGAACGCTGCAAAGATTGCTGCTTTGCAACTTCACTTGGATACCCACATGGGTCTGGGAAAAGGCTCAATGTCCTCGCGCATGAAAGGTTTGCTGAGGCTCCTGGAGGTAGACAATGGGAATGCAGAAAGCACTGTGTTTGTGCATTACTGCAAAGGTTGCTGTCCAGGTGGACGGCAGGAGGCCTGCACAAAAATGATCAGTTGTTACTTGGACGTCTTCAGCCACATGCCAGTGCCTCTGTTGTACCGCTGGAAACATGGGGCTGTGTGCAACAGCTACATCCAGGACGGGATGTTCCTCCACAAAGTGTTGGTTCGAACCCTCACAGCAATGCCAACCATGAAGTGATACTTGTCTACGCAGCACATTTTGCATTTGTGTAGACCCTGGGACTTTGACAGTGTTTTCATCTCCGAGCCCCAGGGATAACCGCATAAAGGAAAGTAGGTGTATTATATACTGTATATATATATATTCCATTAAACTATTGAATCAATATGAATCTGAACTTTAAAATGTCTATCTATCACATGATGTACTTATACATATGATACCGTATGATTTGATTCTATGAAAATTGGTCTATGCTTGGTTCCTGTTTCTGAAGGCCATACCCAATGACCCAATGTGGCGTTGTGGCCTGATCGGTAAAACCTGGAGAACTGGAAACATAAACCTGGTTTACCTGGGAATCCCAATTCCTGCTGACCATTAACCCCACTTTGTTGAGGTGAGTCTGCGAAGGTGTTGGATGCCATCAACCAGTGGGCACGAGCTGCCCAGGGACCCGATGGTGCTGACGCTGAGGAATTGGGACGGATAGTGGAGGAAATGATGCAGCAGGATTCGTCGTATGCGGAAAGGAACGCCAAGAGGTTCAAGTTGGTGGTTGAGGCTTTCCAAAAGAAGGACTTTGAGCCAATTGTTCACATTGTGGCATTTCTAATGAGGCCTTTGGATACAGCCATCAACCGTCTTCTGAAGCGCTCTTCAGACCTGAAGGCCATCAGGTTTCAGGACTCACGAGAGCAATCCATACCGGAACTAAGGGCGAAGTGTCAACAATTCTTCCTGACGTATGCCAGTGGTGGTTTTGGTGACAGCATCATTGCAGATTTCATATCCCAATTGAAGTCTGACGAATTGGCAAAGCATCTCCGGTCTTGCTCAGACCATTCCATTCCTGAGACATGCTTCCACCTGATTGCTTTTGCGCTTTCAGATATATGGTGGCGGTTCTGCTTGCCTGCGCAGACCTTCCCAAACAGAATGTTCTCTTTGGCAACATGTGATCAGGCAACCTTTGAGCAAACATGGAAGGACTTCCGACAAATCTGCTTTAAGTGTGGTGAGTGTGTCGATGTTGGCTTCAGTGGTCCGCTCTTGCAGTCTATAGACCTGGACATGCTTTCGGCGCAAGAACGATCAGCCTCAATTGTTGAGCTCACTGACTGAATTATATATATTATACTTCGTTTAGTTGTTTGTTGTTTTGTCTTTTGTCTCAGGCCACCAGTTCTCAAGTTTTTGCTGGGTGTGTGTTGCAATTTGGTAGATTCCGAGATGGTGGACGCTAGTGGTAGACTACGGTATAACTCATGACTCATATAACTTATAACTTATATAATATGACATAGTGACATAGTCATAGTCGCCCTTCAATAACTCTTTTTCCTTGTAGTCTTTGGGATGTAAGGCTGCAAACTGTGCTCCAAGATGTTGCCACATTCTGCCCTTTAGCTACGAATCTTGTGGAAAATTCCCACGCATCACACCAGCACTCCCTTTACACATGGCGAGGGAAACGCAAAGCCCCCGCAGCTGCAGCAGAGTGTTCGATGCTTTCATCGCTTGTGCACGAGCACGCCTATCTCAAGTCGCTGGTTGTAGGTGAGACTATGCCAACCAGACAGGGAGTGGCGACAATGCAAAAGCACTTGGGCAGGAAGAAAGGTGTCCAGCCTAAAGTGAGCAGGAAATGTCGAATCATCCAAGCAACAAAGCGGAGAAAGAGACGGCTCAGTCCCTGGAATGTCTTCTGCCGTGCTCAGTTACAACAAATTGGCAAGGGCTGCGTCCTCAACAAGGACGAGTACAAACATGCGAATCGACAGATTGCTGCCATGTGGAGAAGCATGACCAAGGAGGAGCGAAAACCATACCATATCGATGCAGTCTATGAGCAGTCGTGCAGAGATGAGTTAGCCACACGTGCCTTGCCATCTGGGCGCAAGAAGAGTAGCAATTCCACTGTGATTGTTTCTGAACTGCCGCAACCAGCTGCCGCTGCCCCACAAGACCAACCTACACACCTTTTGGAGAACATCGCAGGCACCCTGGCCCAGAGACAGTATCTTTTGGTTTGGGGGAGAGGTTGTTGTAAGACACTCAGAAGCTCAAAAGGCCAAAAGATTCATGATTTTCCGTTGGCTTCTGAAAGTTAAAGATAAGGAGATTGAACTGGACATAAACATTGAACATGTGTCCCCCCATGTTCAGTACCTTTTTATCACTGAATCACTATCGCCTATCGCCTATCGCTGTGTTGCTGACTGTAGCTTGAAAGGATGATACTGAGAGGCGGCGGTAGCAGTGAATCCAAAGATACAAACAGTATAGGTCGTGTTGAATTGACCTTGACTTCCTCGTTTGGGTGGGTGTTACTATGAATTATGAATGATTCTGTTATGAACTATGAATTATGACTATGACTCATGACTATGACTGTGACATTTTAATTCACTGACATTGCTTGACCAAAAATATGCCGTGAGGAAGAAAGTGCATGAACAAGATCTCAGCCCAGCGACTATGCGTGAACAGTGACCACAAGAATGCCCACAGTGCTTGGTCGACTTATGGACTGGGACTGCAAGACTCCAATGGTGCAGTGAAAGCCGACCTGATAGACCTGGACATATCATTGCCCCATGTTGATTTTGCAGTGGACTATTCCTTGCACAGAAAGACCGACGAGGAGTTGGTTAGTTCATTTCCTCTACCGCCAAGTGCTGAGGTTACTGTTCACAATCGTACCTGTGCAGAGTTGTTTGGTTATTGCAAGCAATGCCAATATCACACTTTGGCCCAAAGCTTTGCCAAGACTCTTGCAAACACAGTTGTGGGCAAGAAAATCAATTGTGGGGCGTTGATAAAATTGCGACCAAACAGTGAGTCTAGTAGGGGGTCAACAAATCCGATGCCGGAGCCGTGTTTCTTCCTTGGAGCATTGTGCAAGAAGCCGCTGAAGCATATCTTGGCAAAGGCATGGCTGTGTGAGACAAGTGACCCTGCAAATGGCAATGTCTTCTCTTTGGTGGGCGACTCTGGCGTGCCTACTTTCCAGACTTCACAACAGGTGTTCTATGACCTTGTGCAGGAATGCGGTGCAGATATGCACAGCATAACCGCTTGGATCTTCAACAGCAGTTTTCAGAGTGGCCCTTGGGGGTTGCACAAGCTGAGAGTTTTGACATTTGGTACCCCATCAAGCTTTGTCATGAAGACTGGAGCAGCTCATGATGCGAACCTGAGCCGCAAGGAACAGGTCAAGCTGCCCTTTGGCTTGAAGATGGAAAAACAACCAAGAGTGACCCGAAAAAGACAACCACGAGCAGCTACAGTTGGAGGTCCTGCGAAGAAGCCAAAGCCTGTACCACCAGCAGTTGCAATTCACCACTCTGACTCTGACTCTGATTCCTCCAGTTCGAGTTCTAGCTCTGACAGCAGCGGCTGCCCTCGGAGCGTAGAAGCTCAGAACTCTGAACCTGACAGCAGCCCTGAAATTGAACAGAGTCAGGGCCGTGCTGAGTCAGAGCCTGTTCCTCCAAATGCTACAGGTGATGCTGAGATGGAAGCCGTTGGCAAAGCTTGCAAAGAATATCAAGCAGATGTTGAACAAAAGGCTCAATTTGCTGAGGTGGCTTCTCAACGTATGGGAAGCTTCTTCAACCGGTCCATTGGCTTTGACGGAGCATCAGTTGCTCCTACCAGCAGAAGTATATGTTACCACTGTAACAAGCACATTGAGAAAGGAAGCCTGCGCATGGTGTACTATTGGCACACTAAAAGACCTTCTCGGTTTATGCATGGGCGATGTGTCGTTCAGTTTGTGCAGAGTGAGAATACCTCCACTTGTAGGGCTCAAGCAGTGGATGCCATCAGAAATGTGATTGAAAGCTGCGGACAAGAGTTTGTCAAGGACGGTGCAGCCAAGATCTTGAAGGATTTGCTGGAAACAGATTGCCAGCCCTAGTTTGTTTGCATGAGCGGTGGGCTTGCAGAGCAAAACACAATCTGAGCACGCTGTTCGCCCTCCCTCACCAGCAGTGTCCTTTTTATTACTTTAATGGTCGAATCGAATCAGTCAAGCTTCATGTGATTAATGTTTCATTTCGCAATTTCGCCTGTGGCCCTGGCTGTAGTTGACTTCAATGACTTGCCTGAACATAGTGAATGGGTTGTCGTTGTAGCTCTTTCTAAAGCTTTTGGAAACCCTTCTCTCTGAGGTAGAAAGACAAAAGATGGCATCAGAGCTGATAGGAGAAACCCTGTTCTTACCATATCATCCCTTCCATGGTTTCCATGACATTAGCGCCTCAAAAGCTTCTGCCTGCCAGACTCCATACGAGTACTTTCTTCGTGGTGAAGATGGTGGCGAAGTGTTTGGTGTGGAGAAAATTGTGACCAAGTACCACATTGGGCATCATTGTGTACGGTATCTTGGCTTCCATGTGTCGATGTCGATGTGTGGCGTCAAGCTTGGCGTGAGAGGATTGAGAGGATTATCAAATGACAAAAGGCTACATACTTGGATGATCAATGATCACGATCTATTGTTGTGGTAGGTGATGTGAGTTTCACAGAGTTTAATCCCATGCCGGCAACGCACATCCAAGTTCCCTACAAGCAGTTGTTTGTGGAAGCAAAAGCTAAGGAGCAGAGAATATGGGTCACCCCAGTGTCGACTGCAGGTTTATATCATTGGTGTCCGTGCTGATTTGATCAGCCCTGGCGATTTCAGTACAATGATGAACTATATGGTCAACTTCCTCCCAACCGTCCACAAGCCTACTGGTGTCAGTCATATTGTTGATTGGGTTGCCCGCTTGGGGGTACCACAGGTGCCCTTTGTCAACAGTGGCACTGGCAAGGAGACATGTTTCAAGCCTTACCTTGGAATGTGAGGTTGTGCAACCCATCCAGGAGTCCAATTCTAGAATGATAATGATCCAATGATCGAGTGTCCAACCTAGGTAACCTAGTACTGGGGCTGGAATCCAGGTTGGGGGTAACTTTGCATGTTCAGATTCACATTCATATTATATATTATATTCATATCACATCATATGCACATTCTTATCTATCCGTAACATACATAATATTATATAATATGTACTGTGTTGGTCGATATCATAACGATCAATATCGACCATGGACCATGGACATGGACCGCTGGCTGTTTTGGTATACTGTATACTGATGTGGGATCCAGAAACGCTGTTTGTCTTGTCGGTAGGAACAAATAGGACTTTGACCACATAGTCCTCTGTATGGTGGGCTGGTAGTGTCACGGTGGGCTGTGGAACTCAGAGGTTGCAGTCAGGGCTGGTTGGGTGGAAACACTTCAGGAGACCCTGAACTTCAAATATAGTTTCTAGGGTTTGAGATATAGTTTCTAGTGTTTTTCTTGGGTTTTCCATTGTCCAGAAACGGTTTCTTACGGTCAGGAACGGTTTCTGACTCTTTTTCTGGGTCCCCCATGAAAACACCATGTGGTCTCAAATCAGTCTGTGGTTTGGGGATGCCCACTCTGACCAGGAGCGCAAACTGAGTGAGCAGAGCCAGAATGAGATCAGGGGACACCAATTCAGATTGGGCATTCAAGGCGCAAGGGATTGGCCGGATGAGCCCAAAATGGGTTTTGGGGGGCCTGCCCCGCTGGCAGGTGATCCTTTCGAGTACTCCCAAAACATCGATGATGAGTTCACCAGCCCATTGACTGCTAGGGAGAAGGCTGTCTTGAACATTGCTTGCAAATCAATCATTGTCGACTCTTGGACTAGTATGCCAGGGCTTCTCTGTGACCAGTGACGCTAGAAACTTTAGGGTTGCTGATCAACCCATGCTGCCTCCACCAACACCAACAACTCCCATCAACTTATGACTCTATGTCTATGACCCTTATGACTTGTAACTTATAACTTATGACTATTCATGAATCCTGCCTATATTGGTATAGTTGTTTAGTTCTCACCCCGAAGCCCATGATCCATGATTCCATGATTTTAATTGCCAAACAAGCCTTTTTGTTCAACCATCAACATCTCATTACAAGTTGGAAGAAAACATAAAACAAGTTAAGTGTACTAAGTGTTCTTAATTGTTGATTGTTGTTGTTTCAATATCTTTGGGCATTGGCTGACCATGGGCCAAAAAAGAAAAGGATGGGACCGTCGTGACCGTTCCTAACTATTTGGGACATAATAGGCAGAAACCGTCATGACCGTTTTCTACTGATCAAGGAAAAAACCTGGGAAAAATGGTTATAGTCTGTGACCGTCTGTGACCGTCTGTGACCGTACCTGAAATTGACACCAACAAGAAAGAGTCGAATACCGTCCTGACCGTTTTCAACTGTTTGCACCCACTATAGCATAAAACCGTCGTGACCGTTTCCGCAAACATGAAACTTAAGCCATGCTGGCATCATGTTGGCAAAGAAGAAACATAAATCAACGTTGTTATTTATATTGTATTTTATGATAAGACAATAAAATACGATATCTTATCTAACATGATTATCTATAATCTATCATCTAAGTATGGTTGTTGCCTCATCTAATCTAATCTATGTCTATATAGTTGTTTAAATAATCAAGCATGTTATGACTTATGACTATGACAGTGTGAAAAACGAACCTTGGCAATCAGAAACCATTGCTGAGCATGCTGCGTTCTAAGGAGAATAAGGGCAAACCTGAGAAACAGCAGTACTTGGTGGATCTATCGCGCACTTTGCCTGCACAAAGCCATTCTGACAATTTTCCAAGTCCTGAGTGTTGTGGCACCTACGAAAAAATAGTACATATGATTACATATGTGTCATATGACATATGTGGATATATGTGGATTGACTTAACCTTTTGCAGTATCACTCGCTATTACAATAAAAAGCCAAGAGCTGCAGTGTCTTTCTTTTTAAGATTGTTTGCTTGGTGAGAAGACTCAAACTCCAACACAAAGCATCGGCATTTCAACGTTTCTGTATTGGAGTACTGCCACCCCTGCCAAAGCATTTCAGAGAGTGTCTGAGACCACTCAAGGCAGCCTGAAGAGAGCAGCTATTTCTCGGTATGGAAAGGTTGCAACCATAACCACGCAGAACAAGTTTTGGAGTTTTGCACATGGGCGACTTCTTCGTGCTGAGGAGATGTGAGGGGGTTGTGAAAGTTCCAGCAATGGCCATGTAAGGTTTGATGTTTTGACTGACTCAGGCTACTTGGGCAAATGAACCATTTGGCATTTAAAGCCTTAGTAACCTTAGCATTTCTGGTTTGATATGACTCGACCCATTACCTGTCTCATTATATCCAGAACACACCGTATGTATGATCTATCTATTATCTATGGCACATTTGATTTCTATTCCCTACTCTGGCCTGCAGTCTGCACTTTAGTGTTTGTGTACCACGTTCTGTATTGGGCACAGCATGCAGCAGCCAGCATACATTCTGCCGGATTCAAAGGAGCTCATGGCAATGCAAGGGCTACACCCAGGACGGTTCCAAATGCAAGAGCGGCCTTATTCCTTCTGGAACAAAGCAGCAGGCGGGCTGGATGGGAGTCCGCAACAGTTGAAAAGTTCCCCAAACCGATAGTCAGGTACATGAAATGGAATGCACAATGCACAGGGACTGGAATCTCAGTTCCTGGAGTTTTCTTTACTGCCACTGCATTGTGACGATTGGGTGATTTGACACAATGTGATGTGACAGCTCGCATTCCAAACACCAATCCCTTTGTCTGGTTGTGAGGAAATGCCATGACATCAAGCGTCCTATCCGCCGCAATGTTCTCAATTATGTGCTTTGCGCTTCCTGGGCAAAATGGCCAGCCATTGTTGCAGGGCCCCTCCCCGCAGAACCTTCCAAGCAGTGGCTCTTTTGATTCATTTGTTCCATCCTTACCGCATGCTGACGGTGAGAAGACTTTGCGGTTCGGTTTTTTAAGCGGCTCAGAATCTGAAGAATCTCACCTGGCAGTAGTGCCAACAGCAGGCAACTAGCCACTGTGCTGTGCCCTGTTGAGTCAAGGCGTTAGGTGTTGATTGGTTCTTCATGTGCGAACGACTGCCAAGCCAATTTCACACTTCCGTTGTCAACCTGTTGAGCTTTTCAGTCAATTGGAGGTGTACGCGCACACTGTGTACACTTAAGAGAGCCAAGCTGCTAAGCTGCTGTGTAATGTGTAGTTGGTTTGGGCTGGACAGTCGACCGAGAGTCATCTATGACTTGTCAAACCTTTGCCTTCTGCGAGAGGTGAAACCTGTTTGCTGCGGCATTCTCCGGGAATTGTTTTTGAGTTGTTCTGCACATACCAACTGCTTTGTAGGTGGAAGATAGGTTGCTGTTTTTGATTCATAAGAAGCATTAATTAATAAGATCAGATCAACCTGCCTTTCCATGCAAAACTACTCCTGCAAGCAGAGCATGCGACAGCTAGGGTCTTGTGATGACATATATGGCTGCTCATTTGGCGGATGTTGTTCGGATTTTTTGTTCAAAAGGTTTTCCAGACAAAAAGACCGCGCAGTGTGGAGAAAACTCCACAGCTGGCAGCTTTTGGTCCTTTGCTGCTAGCACCAATATGAGTGGTGATCCCCCTCCCGAAATGTGTTTGCCATGCGGGCAGAAAGAGGGCGATGTTGACAAGGACAGGTTTATTGAAAGAACATTGCACCGTCACGTCATAATGTCACTACAACTGAGTCAAGTGAGTGGCAAAAAGCTCAGTTCTTAAGTTCTGAACAGTCTTCTTTCAGGACTGTCCGGAAGGCCACTCTGAGAAAGTTGCGATGCTCAAGCCGGGGGCAGGCATTTGCAGAATCTGCTACTACTTGAAGAGAGGATCCCTAGAGAACATGAAGGTGAGCGACTTGCACAACAATTTGCAGGAGAACGAGAACTTCCGTGACAAGCAGCTTGCCAACATTGGAGTCTCATGACATCTTGCGACGCTGCGTGCGACTGTGTTTGAATTTTGTGTCATTGCGTCTCTCCAGACACCTTGTCACCTTGTTCTTGTTTCATCTTGTTTCCAAGAAATCCAACATTGAATTGAAAGGGTCGGGCTTGGGGTAGCTATTTTCCACACCTCAAACAACTCATACCGATACAGATACCCATGAAAGGTGGACTGTCGTCCTTATTGGATTTAATTGGCTCCCATCATATAATCATATACCCAATGTTGCAATGTGGCCGCAGTGCAAAGGTACTTTCGGATGAGGAAGGCCAGCGTTCAGTTCAATTGCTGTCATCCTGGCAGACGGTACAGGCATGAAAAGCCCGATATGAAAACGCTTCTGGAGAGGAAGGATGAAAACTACCTCGACGTTTCCGCAGTAGCTCGTCTAAAGTCCAGGGAGTGAGAAAACATGTAGAACTCAAACAGGTTTGATTTTTGTTTATAATATCAAGTCACTGTACCTATACTATACTTATAACTTATAACTTATACGGGAGGTTGTATTCCGTCCATTTTCAATTTTCCCCCTGCAGCTTATGTCATATCACCTGACCCACCTTTTCTTTTACATTTGCAGTCCAGGCCAGATTGGAAAAAAACAACAATACAGCTACCGCAACTTTAGGAGTACATGAGCACATGTTGTACAGTGTTACAGTGTACACACGTCACGGGGGGGACAGTACTGGTCTTGGTAGTGTCAGATTGGATTAAAGGCGTTTGTGTTGTGTTGCTAGCTTGCACCCCTTCAAGGTGATGACATGGATGAGTTTGAAGCGTTTTTGTGAAACCAACTACCCCAATGTGTCCTTCAAGACGGACAAACAGAGGAAGGAATATGTTGAAAAACGTGGCTTGGTGATACAGAAGGACGACAACGGAAGGGACGGGATTGCGGTAAGCCGCGATGATGACGAATGCAAAGAGATCCGTGTTGGGAAAAGGCTGAGTGCCAGCAAGCTGAAGCGGATGGAATACGACGAGCTGGCCTCCAAAGACGAGATCAACAATCAGCATGACAAGAACTCTTTGAAGCTCAACATCAAGATGAACAGCAAGGACCATTGGTTCCATGTCCAAATGATCCAATAGCCAGTACCTGTTTGCTAGACCAGTAGGCGGTAGGCGGTAGGCGGCTCAAAGACTTGGAGACACAGTGAGTGTGTGACACCCGGATAGATGAACCACTATTCAAGCGTTTTCCAACTATGCCTGTCCTTTGCTCTGACTGATACTGATACTGCATTAGTATTCAGGGTTGCTTTCGGTTGTCAAATCTATAGTCTGTAGCACTGTAGTCTGTAGTTGTTGACGTGCGATGGATGTGCGAGGGCAATGGATAATGGGCAACCACACAAGGTTTGACAAGATCTAAGATCAAACATCCCATTTTCAATCTTCTAACTTCTAACTTAACTTCTACTGTAGTAGTTGAATGTGGGTTCAATAGGAAAGATTAAAATGACACCGGGTCAATTCTATTTTGCTTTTGCTTACAAAACTGGGATGCTTGATAGCCAAAGGGGGAGCCCAAACAGTGAACGCAAGAAGTTGGTAAGTTAGAAGTTGTGAATGATGGAGTCATGCCACAATGCCAGCTACCTTGCAAGGCCGACGTTGCCGCAGCAAAAGATGACGGACGCAGTGAACATGAAGATGAACCAGATGATGACCATGGAGATGACAGTGATGGCTCTAGCCATTTTGGCTTGGAGAGTGAGGACAAACCAGCAAGGGCGAAGGGAAAGGCTCAACCAAAGCCAAAGGCCCAGCCCAGCAAGGGCCAACGCAACAGTGAGAAAGGTGGCCTGGACAAGCACAAGGCAGCGTTGGCAGAGGCCACGAGCTTGATGGGGACACTGGCCAGCCTGACTCCTTCCTCCTTGCTCAAGGGTGCTTTCAAGGATGCAGATGTCACTGCGAGACTGAGGAAGGTTTCGCAGTCAGCATCAGGGTTGGCCCAACAAGCCAGCTTTTTGGAGGACTCCGAGTTGAAGTTGAAGCAGGAAATGGAGGGGCTTTCATCCCGGATGGAGAAGCGGGTGGAAGGGCTCGACCTTTTGCACGACATTCACTGCCAGACACGCTCTTGCAAGAACATGGTGCCCCTCCTCAAAGACGATGGGATGGTGCAGAAGCTTGTCAGGGCTTGCCGCCTCATGGATGGTGAGACGTTGTCTGGATTTCTACTTTTCTTGGCATCAAAGGTGTCAGAGGCCCGGGGTGTTTCATGAGATTTCCAATTCTGAGAATTTGACTAGTACCAAGTTCGGGAATGTTGGGACCTGTTGGGTTGCACTGTTACTACCATGCACCATGGACCATGGACCATGTCCACAGACATAGTAAGTGTCTGTGCAGGAAAGCACTGAGTTCCTCTTCCGGCTCATATGCATCAATCCCGATGTGAATGATATGTTCAACTTTGGGCTCCTGTATGGAAAGGAGGACAATGACGTGGTCATTGACAAATTGTTGTTGCGATCTCAGTGCACTATTGCCCATGGCTTTGTCGACTGCGTCAAGGGCATGACCTTGCCCAAGATGCAGAAGAAGGCCGCGCACTTGTTGCAGATCCTGGACTTTGCCAACACTGTTGATGTCGTGAGGCCTGGCCTGGCCGCCTGTCCGTCCAAATCCTAGCCGACCAACTATGGGACATTATGGGACCACTCCCCACTGTGAAGCCCTCCTGTACTTGCCCATCCCCACCTCGACCTATCACTATCCAGATGGTGGTTTTTGAATACTAAGACGACTCAGGAGTTTTTGTTTTAGTTGAAGTTAAACTTATGCTGATGCATGCTGCATGCTGCTGCTGATGTATATTATATAATTAATCGTGGTCTTAGTTGTGTAGACCATGTCAAGCTATTCATGCTAGTTCAATGCCAGACCAATTGTCTCAACCCTGTGTCCCTGAGGGCTGGAGTGGCTTCCAGTGACCTTTCTTTGGAAGCGAAGCAGCCCACCATCTTCGAGAACAAAACGGGGTTTTCCATGCAAGTCCTGGCTGATTTGCAGATGGTGGTTTGCTCGTTGGAGTTGCTGAATCTAGAAGGTCAAGGTAGGCCCATCAGCAACACCCACCGGATTCATTGGAAAGAGGCTACAGCATGTTTCGACTACAGTTCACGTGTCTGTCTGGCGCTTCGACAAAGCAGTGCATGGAAGTACTTTGACTGAAACAAATGCTGTCAGAGTCATTGTCAAAAGTACATTTGATGGTGTACTGTAGAGTAGAGTAGAGTCTACAGTAGAGTAGAGTAGAGACAGCAGAGGTGAAGGTAGAGAGTCGAGTTACCAGTCTGGAGTCTGGTCTACAGTCTACTGACTGATTGATGGGTAACTTTGTGTGCTGGACTCCTGGGTCTGACATGTGGCTCTCAGTCTCAGAAATTACTCAATGACATATTATATACTGTAATTCTTTATATAATGAAGATCAGGAATAAGTAAGCAAAGGCAAGATCAACATTTGTTTGTGTTTTGGTCATTTGACTCATTGACTCAACTACCTCTTGTCTCTGGGATTTCTTGACTTCAGTTCCGGTGTTTTGTGATTGCTTTGCTCTCTGAGGCAGGTGTGGCAAAAGGTTGTGGCAGAGGGCAAAGGTGCCCTTGACTGCCAACGTCTGATCCGGTCCGGCAGAGACCAAGCAGACTGCCTCAAGAAGCTGATTGCTCACCTGCGAGAACATATGGATGAGGAGGGCCACGTTGTCCCTGAAATTCCTGACAGCCTGCTTGACCCAATTCAGGCCGGAATTCCAGACCTTCAGAATGAGATGTCCAGCTTGTCAGCGAGCGATGATTGTGCCGACATTGTCCGCCAAAGCCTAGCTGAAGGTATGAAGGAGCTTCTTGATCTCTTGCGCCCGGCACTTCAGAGTTGCAAGGTGCCTGTTGAGACTTGGGTCTCCAGCCTTTGGGTCCAATCCGAGGATGAGGATGGGAGCTTAGCAAGTTTGGTCCCTGCTCAGCTTGAGAACCTGGGCGGCTTGCTTCACTTGAGTTCCATGTCTGGATTAGTAAGTTCAATTGATATTTGAAATTTGCATTTGCATTTGTATTGTCTATCATATCAAGCATATCATATCTGATTCTGTTGTTTATTGGCAGGCAGGCCGTTGGCCCTAAACAATTTTTCTTCCACCCCCTCCAAGGCAATGGCAAGTTGATAAAGATCTTTGACAGGCCCACGAGACTATCTCTTGATGCGCTCATGGACTTTTGTGGGTGGGTGAATGACTTCCAGAAGAAAGCGCAGGATGCTTCAGGCAAAGATGGAGGTGAACTCCAACTCTTGGATCTGGGCAGCAAGCTGATCCATGGCATTCACAAGCTTCCAGTCGACATGGCAACTCCAAGTTCAGCCATTGAGTTTATCAGCGAGACCAGTGATTTGTGCTTGGCAGCTTGTCAGCGGCTCACTGGATGCTTTGAGGCCTATGGACTGAAGTGGTTCAGAACCCAGCTCACATCTGGCGTGTCTGGCAGTGATGCTGCTAAGTCCGCGCAGGAGGCAATCAGTATGCCAACGCCTTTCCTCAAGAATTGCATTGCAACCTGCAGCCTGTGCGCTGACGATCTCAAGAAGCTTGAGTTTGGCAGCAAGCTGATCGACCTGGCCAACATTATTATACCAGAGTATGTCAGGATCAATGCAGCAAACCAAGTCTTGCTACAGGAGATCAGTCCTCAGGCTTCTGAGGCATGCCAGGGCTTCATGGCTCAGGTGGAGGAGAAAGTCGGAGAGCACTTGGAGGCCTTCAAGGGAACGGTGGCCCAACTGGCAAAACTTCATGAGAAGTACCTGCCACTAGGCGCCACACATAGCAAACCAAATGTCACCTTTTGGTACTGTTTGTCGTCTGATGGGTCTTGTCTTATGTGCGAAAGGCCGCCGATATGATATGAATATAACATGTTTCCCATGTAAGCATTTGATCCTCTCTTGTTTCGGGACTCAGGATTGTCAACAAATGTGCCTTGACCTGGAACATGACAGAGACCCTCTTCATGTTCAAAGACGACAACCAGGAGGTGGACGCAGATATGGAAATGATGCTTGAGCATCGCTCTGAGCTCGCTGAGATGTACAAGGGTGCTGAGAGAATCATAGCCATCGCTGCTGCCAGCTCCGAGGGCTTCAAGACATTGTTGCAAGGGTTGAAGGACACGATGGTTGCCGCCAAGGACTGCTTCTTGAAACTTCAAGAAGATCAGGATCATTTGACACTTTGTGTTGAGGGGGTGCTATCCGCAGGATTTGTTCAATGCAAATGGATAGTGGTTCCGCAGAATCATTGATTGCTCAGGAATAACCAAAACAAAGCTAGCGCAAGAGAAACTCATGAGTCATGAGTCGATCATTGAATGAATCAGGAATATTTGAGTATCATGAATCATGAGTCATGAGTCTTGAGATTTGCAGGAATTGCGGGAGAAGTCCGCCCAAACCTTGGCCCTGATGGTCACTTCAGATGTTTTTCTCAACCCCAAATACACTGGCAAGGCCAAGGAGACTCTGCCGAGTGTTATGCAATATCTTGGGACCAAGCTTGGGATGACCAAACAGGACTTGGCAGTTCTTTCTCCCAAGTTGGTGGCTCAAATCAACCAGAGCATGGGTGGCAGCAGCGAGGCCAGCAGTCGCAAAAGGGGCACCCCGCCCTCCAACGCTGAGGCAAACAATGGGCAAGGAGACACTCCACCTGGTGCTGGTGCTGATGATGGAGGTGAACGTGGCAAAAAGAAAACCAGGAAGACTAACGCTACCGCAGAACCGAAGAGGAAGCGCAAGTCTTCAAAAGGTGCTGAAGAGTGAATAACACTTTGCGTAGAAGTAGGGCTAAGGTGGAAGGGCTGAGTGAAGCTGAAGCCTCAGGACACAACAAGTGAACCACCAAAAGAAAACAATACAGTAACACAGTATGACTATGACACACCAGGGATGTTTTTTTCTTGGACCTTCCACTGTAGTTTTGTAGGGTTGGGCCGGACAAAACCGTATGACAGGATGCTTGCCAGAAAAAGCATGTGGCATTCTGCTACTCAGCTGCTCCTTGCTGGTCAGTGTGGTTGTAATTCAACTTTTCTGGCCATACTGCCACTGAATCCAAACGTTTTCTATTCACCCGACCCTGCCATACTTTCCCTAATCTCAGGGCAACAAGGCTGATTCCACTGCAAAATATTATTGATGCTGTTCAGTGCAAGTAGTCTTCAGGATCTCCACTACTCCAGGAGTTCCATAGTAGTTTCCAAGAAACCCATTATAGTTTCCAGTAATTCCATTATAGTTTCCAGGATTTCCTTTATAGTCCCAGATGTGTGGGTGTACCCCACACATAAACAGGGGCTCATTGGTACTAAACTATATCTCGTATGAAACGCTCGTTTTGGAAGGTTTCTTTGTCCTTTTTTGCGAATGTCTCGTACGAAATGCTCGTTCTGCAAGTTTCTTCTCCCTTTTTGCGAAAGTCTCGTAGAAACGCTCCTTTTTGAATGTTTGCTTCTGCGTTTTTGCGAATGTCTCGTACGAAACGCTCGTTTTGGGAGGTTTCTGATGATTTAGGATGTAGAAGTGGTGAAGAAGATACAAAAAGAGGCGAGAAGAAAGGAGAAGAGAAAGTAGATATGAAGTGAGGTCTGTGAGAAGATGTGATGACAGGAACAAGTGGCGTAGAGGAGGTGAGCAGATGTAGCAGAGGTTTTGAATTTTGGATATAAAGGCGTTGAACAAGACGCAACAAGATGTGAGAAGATATGAGAAGAGAGAAGATCTTGCAAGTGAAATGAGTGAGAAAACACAATTGTAAGTTATGAAAAGTTAGACATATAACGCTGAAGTGCAGAGAAGGAAAGACTTGTCAACTCTAGCGTATTGACTGTCAAGACTTTACAGCTGATTACATCCCAAACTCTTGCGTCGGTGTATTTCTCCCTGGGTAGTTGACTCGCCCCACCGACAGGGATCAACCAGGCTCACCTGCGCGCAGGTGCGCAGGCTTGCAGTAGAGGTCCACAGTCTCGAATATCCGGCGCATCGCCTGGTGAAGGGCGGATAGGTGTGCTTCTGCTTCTTTGCGAATGTCTCGTACGAAACGCTCGTTTTGGGAGGGTTTTTGCGAATGTCTCGCGCGAAACGCTCGTTTTGGGCTGTTTGCTTCTGCGTTTTTGCGAATGTCCTGGGTGATGTTTTGTCGTTGCGCGGTTGCGCGGTTTTGTTTTTTT
>CAXAMN010005113.1:945429-957328 GCA_963970005.1 Durusdinium trenchii | reverse complement strand
CAGAGTCAAAGCAGCAAACTGCTTCTGCTGGGCTGGCCAGTCTGAACCAACCACAGAGCAACCAGGCAACGTAATAAAGCTACAACATCAGTGGCAACATACCCTGACAGAGCACAACAGTGCAACCATGCAACAACAAAACGTCGCCCAGTGTCTCGTACGAAACGCTCGTTTTGGGAGGTGTGCTATGTCTCGTACGAAACGCTCGCTTTGGGAGGTTTGCTTCTGCGTTTTTGCGAATGTCTCGCGCGAAACGCTCGTTTTGGGCGGTTTGCTTCTGCGTTTTTGCGAATGTCTCGTACGAAACGCTCGTTTTGGGAGGTTTGCTTTTTGCGATTGGAAGCTTTTCACAAAGTCAAGGAAAAAATTCACAGATGAAGCGACCTGCCAAGAAGAGAACACCATCTATGAAGAGACCAGGATCCAAAACACCTGTTCGCAAGAGGCCCAGCAAGAAAAAAAGATGCGAAGAAATGAGCCTGGTTGATCCCTGTCGGTGGGGCGAGTCAACTACCCAGGGAGAAATACACCGACGCAAGAGTTTGGGATGTAATCAGCTGTAAAGTCTTGACAGTCAATACGCTAGAGTTGACAAGTCTTTTTTTCTCGGCGCTTGAGCGTTATATGTCTGCCTTTTCATAACTTGCAACTCCGTGATGAGATAGATTGGTTTTGTGTGTGCACTGCTCGACAATTTAGCGTGTTTGAAAGCAAACACTTGCGACTTGCCTTTGTTTATTTCTTTTGGTTTGGCTCTAGCATGTCCTCTCATTCATTCATTTATTATATATTACTTCAAAGTTTTGGGAAGGAGTAGGGATGGACACGACTGCCGGCATTTCATGGGCGGGCCGCACGAGGCAAACGGTGGGTGAGAGAGAGGGAGAGAGTTACTTTATTAGGAATATAGAACTAAAAACGAACCAACAAACAAACCAACAAACCAAAGAACAATCTTTGAGACCATCCTGTTTTTCCTTCCTCATTATTTTTGGTTTAATCATTATCCAAAACATGGACATGGATAGCCTTTTGCTTTTGGATTTGCAACAGTCCGTCAATATGTCAACTGTTGTTTAGATAACATCTACATCTTTCTTTTTACTCGCTCTCGGGCCACCTGTCGTCTAGTATGCGCAGTATATGGTACTCTAGTATCTACGAAAAAACATCGAAAACGATTTAATATTGGTATTTCACGCTAAGTTTCATAAGCCAGGGGGGGTTCAGGCGGAAAAAGGGACATAATTTGGACAAACAGGGTAACATACTCCACAAGACGCAAAACTGAGGGACAATGCATAAGAAAGAACATACTACAAACTGGAAGTAAAAACCAAAAGAAAACACTGGAAACTATAAAGCTGCCAGGCATATGGACACTAAAAACATGGGATATATGCCTAACTGGGAATCGTTGTCACTGTCCTACTGTTGTTTTAAGGTTTGTGACTGAATGGTTGGATGCTAATAGTGTTAGTGAAGAGTGGAAGACATGATAGACATGAGAGGTCAAGCACATGTCCAACCCGCTGCGTTAGAGGGTGTCATTTGTTTTGATCAAATGGGAAATGCCTATTCATTCATCCATCCATTTGTGTATCAGTTCATCTATCCATGCATGCGTGCATTCATTCACATTCATGTGTTTTTCTTGTGAAATCTATCACTGTCAACTACTAGACACAGCTAGGGGGATCAATTAATCAGATACATGACATGTCATGGTCTGGATGTTTAACCTTGCTGACAGCCAGCCATGTGGTCGCACAAAGATGTCGAAGACACTTATGCTTGGGTACGTGACAAAGCCGCAGCTGGCCACAACCTGCTGATTACTGCGTCGCGAGCCGTGCTGCAACATGGTACTGAAGAAGAGGTCGGAGGAGGATGTTACAAAAAAAACAAACACACGGGATTATGCTGGGCCAGTTTACAGGTGACCACTACTGCCGCTCGATAGGAGGTAAATCCTGAACCTAGTATACAAGTCCTAGAGAAATACAATGCTGGACAAGGTGAGGGCATTTCAAGATGCTGCTCTAGTGATGATTGAGCTGATGTACCACAAGCCCACATGCCCTTCTGCCAATGCTATGAAGCCCCAAGTGAAAAGTCTGGGGCGACCTGCTTATAGCTTTTTGCAACTCTACCATTCTATGACCATGCAGCCTGCCCTTGCCCAGCAGTTTGAAGTTTGTTTGTTTTTTGTACTTTTTTTTTGGAACTCGAACGGTAGACTCCTCTTCTACCTTCTCCTCTTCTACTTCTCCTATGGTTTTGTTGAGGAACATACATTTGAGAAGCGCTCGTCGATTCAAGATGGCAATGCGGGCTGCTATACAACTGGCAACAGGTAGATTTGATGATGATTTTGCGAACGAGACTCAGACTGAATCAACATAATTTGTTTACCTATTGTGAGGCGGCGGGGCCCAGGCAGGGATTGAGTCAGACTTGTTGACTGGTGTTACTGGTGTTTCTTTTTTTGGCACCATGTTTGACCAGCCAAGGAAGATCTACCAGCGCCGTCAAATGCTACTTTGTCAAGAGCTCACTACAAACTGGACGTTGTCAGTATCTTCCTGCGCCGCTGGGAATGGCGCACAACGGGGTTCAATCAGCACTGCTTGGTTCTCAGTCACTTGGTTTTGCTTAGTCAGCCTGAGTCAGCCTAGCCTAGCTGTGGCTCCCTAGTCTCACCTTGTTCTGGGTGCCGGGTGGAACACAGTCAATGGGGCCACCTCAGGCTATGATAGCTCAAAGCAGGGGAAAGAGATGTTCATTGTGGAAGAGTATGCAACAAGGTGGGCAATGTGTTATGTGCCTGTGCTGCCCGCTATAGTTTATGTGTAAGTGTGTTTGTGTGCTGATTGTATTCACATTGGTTCACTGGTCGTCCGTATATTGGACGGACAGGATCAACGAGGGTGTGAATGAGTTCAAGCTCGCATTGCATTTGCAATCCCTGCAAGATGACGCTGACAACGAGACCAACCATGATCTCGATGACAGCTCTGCTTCAGTGAATACTCATTGCCGAGTTCTGCCACTGATTGCGATGGGAAAGGGTCACTTGCTTCATTTTTGTGGAACAACTACTTCACCAAACTAACTTACAAGATTCATGTCTTTCAATTCCTTCCATCAAACCAGCCTCCAGACTCCTGTGCAATTAAGGCTTCACTTCAGCTATCAACAAGCTTGATTGTTTATTGTGGGCAATCAATCTGGAAGCAGGACTTGCTCCAGACCGTCAAAAGAGTGTGGAAGCATACTGCAGGAGCGTTATCTGTAACCTGACGGATCAAGGCTGCCTGGGCCTTGGGTTGGTGTTTAGGTTACAAAGTCAGAGCCAGTCAAGCGTGTCAAGTGGCAACCCTGTCAAATAAAGGGGAGAACTAGGACCAACCACACACACACTAGTACCTGTAGCCGTAGCCTGTAGCCTGTAGCTGAATATATGAATATATGAACTGAACCAAACCCATCTCATTTGCTGTGTGAGTCAGTAGTCAGCATTAGCATTAGCATTGTTTAGCTTCATCAATTAACCGATCATCATTGGAACAATCTTCAAGCTGGCTAGTTAGTGGCATTGGCACTTCAGCTGGTCAGGCACTGAGCTTGCATTGGTCGACTATCCCGCCGTCAATGTCCAGTCTCTTTGTGATGATGTGGCTGGGGATCTTGGCATATCAAATGGCGAGGGAAGACTACCTGACAATTATGATGCACCACTCGCAATAGAAGATTGCGATAACCTCATCACTCCCAGGCAAAGCAAACGGGAGTTGTGAGTTGTGAGTCGGGAGTTATTTATGTTCTTTTTGTCTTTACTTATGGCTCTTCACTTTTCACATATGTTTTGAGTTTGCTTGAATAAACAGGGACCACCACAGACCACCATCGACATCAGTTCCGACCAAGAAGTAGATTCCTTGACTGTTTAAACTTGCATTGACTGTTCAACTAATATATCACTTTATAACTTCACAGTTGGACCAATTGACTATTAGCCCATATTCATACAGAAGCAGTTTAACGAATCACTTGTCTCAGGCCACCATCAACAAATCAATGCAACGATGATGATGCGGACGTTGATCAGGATGCTGATGAAGGAGATCCAATCAGCCGGTTATTTCCAAATTCCTTCAAAATCAGTGGGTTAAAGCACATTTGTGACAACTTGTTGGGCAGTGTATTGCAATCACTCCCCCAGTTGCTTGTCATTTCATTTGGACGTGCTACATTTTACGGGTCTATCTTCCGGCCGACCCGGCCCCCCCCACCAAAAAAAAAACAAATTGGCTGATAGTACAGCAGCTGAAACTTCAATTTTTCTTGATTAGCTCAGGTGGGAATCTTTATTACCAGAACTTCAGGCGTTAGACACCCTTTTATCATCTGTGACGTGGAGGGAGAGATTTCTTGCAACTTGCGTGCCAGCTGATCATCCACAAAGGCTTTACATAAAGCATTGGAGTGAAGATGATCTTCACGGTCTTAGGTGGCAAGTGGCGTCCAATTTTTGCACAGCCGCACTTAAACTGCAATTCAGTTTACCCAAATCATTTGTTTGCTGCTGCCACTGTCACTACCTAATGTCTAGTCAGATAGTTGAGCCAGTGGGCCAGTGAATTGTAGTTCAATCCACTCATGGTGAGGTGTTACCTTTGCAAGAACTCCTACAAAGTTCCTGGAACTCACACAAATATAAGCAGGGTGATCCACAAGCAGATGAGCTTCACCGTCGTCCCTTTATGGTGGAGGAGTCATCCAAAGTAACCCTCAGCAAACTCAATGGACTTATGCGAGATCAATACAAATGGGGCGTCATCCGCATGGTGGCAACTTTGGCTAGGGAAGCAGAACTGGTTGGCAACTGGGGAGAGAGGTGTGGTTGCCCCGATCACCAACCACCAGAGTTTGCTAGGATGAAACTTCCAGGAAAGAAGAGGCAGCCAAAGGTCAATCCCGACGGTGGCTCTTGCTGCTTCAAGGGATGTCGTGCACCAGAACTGGCTTGTGGGTTAGCAATGTCTCTTCAGGGCAATGAAATGATCCAGAATCGTGCCTTATTCAATCTTGCGGTATCGCAAGTGCCTCAACACAAAAGGGCTGAACTTCATGGATCATGGTCGAAAGCTTCTGGCAAGCTCTGGGGTGTCTAGGCGAGCAATGACAAACTACAGCATACTGGTTGTTAAACACCACAAGCTAAGCTTGTTTATGTTTGGCGCCGAACTAACCAAGTGACAAGTGAAATGTCATATTCACTGCCGCTGTCACTATAGGTCAGCTCTATTTGAAGCTCGCACACTGGCGACAGTTGCCTTGGTTGCTATGTCTCAACCTGAGTGTGTGTGTGTGTCGGCTTGCAACAGCATCTGCAAGTAAACTGTTGGTGGCAGAGGCAGACCACAAACGACTCAGGTGGTTTGGCGCTGCATGACCATCCAGACGAAGTCAGACAGGTTGCAAGCCGTGCTCTCACCCTCTATGACATGTTTCCCCAAAGCTCCGGCTCTTTGCGTGTACAGTCCCAAAGGTTTCTCAACCCAGAGTGGAAAGGTCTGTCAGGGGATGAGACGGATGTGCCACTACGCCAGATCATGGAAGACATAGCAGCCAACCGCATGACGCCTCTAGATCTGGCCAGTGATGATAGTTTGGCAGCTCAATCTTTTCTTCGATGGGTGTCAAACTTCCGTTTTGTGATATCCTAAGACTGCTCTGCTGATGGTGTTGTTTTTCAATTTGGAAGTTGGAAACATGCTCAACATAAACTGACAAGTGACTTTGACAATCAATGAGTCAGTGAGTCAGTGACCTCTGTTTAGATTGCTTTACTCAACACTTAGACACTTAGGTCCGAATATCAGAACGATCTGTGGAAGGACGCCGCTCACTGATACATCGCATCCGAAAGAGATGTCCGGCTGCATCAATGGCTTTTCTGAGTTGTGAAATGCGGTTTACCTATTTGCAGACAACCCCCTCTACTTGCCCTCAGGCCAGGTGAAACGTGGTACCCCTATTTGTACCAATGATTCAGATTCATGTCTGTTTATGTTTTTGTTTTTGCATTGCAGGCATTGATTGGTTTGAAGAGCCGTTTGGAAGGTATTGAAACATCACGCGGGTTTCACGATGCTGTCAGGCCACTTTTTTTCTGATGTTGGTGTATTATATGAAACATGTATTCTGCTTCATCACTGGATTTGCATAGTCAATCATATGATGCAATCAGTTGCAGCAAACCAAAACACAAATTCACTTACAATACACTTGCCACTGACCAAGAACAAACATACAAGACTTGTTTTGTTCAACGCTCAAGCACCACAGTTATCGTCAGGCACCTGCTCAGCCTGAGCGACAACCAATTCCTGGACAAGCTGTCTGATTCGGACATTGCAAAGCTTCTCTACAGAGATCATTTGAAGGTCAAACATTCTACCAGAAAGCGTCTTGCAGGTGAGATTGCCGAGAAGGAGAAGCAACTATCCATAGCCGATAAGTCACATGCAGCTGTCAAGGATAGACAGTGTGACAAACCAAATGTCACCAGTGTACAACATCCTTTGACAAAGGCGTTGAAGGAGTATCTCTTGCGAGTTTCTTGTCAGCTAGCTACCAAGTTGTGTTTGTGTTCTGTCCTAGACAAGTTTGGTTGCCATTTGCCATTGTCATTCTTTACGGTTGTGCAAGGTTAGTCAGCAGGATGCTGCGTTGTTATTTTCGATACCCAAGTCAACTGCCTCTACGTCCCTGAAGCCATTGAGCAGTTCATACGCACATTGTGGTTCTTTGGATAAACTATTGGGTCGCATGGTGTACCACAGCATTACATGATACATGTTCACCAACAAGCTAAGGGGCTTTATCTTCTTCCACCACACTTGCGCTGGAAGATGAGATAGATGATGTGAGTGACCTTGCTATTGCAGACCGCTCATCCCAACCAAAGCCTGTATGTTTTGTTGTGGGGACACAGAAGAAGAAGCTAGCAAAGGTGACTCGGAATCTTCAGCAAGGTCAACACGCTCAAGACACCAAGGTCCTTCTACAAGGTGCAGAGATACAGGTGCAAGGCATGTTGTTTTTCCAACCTGTTGTTGATGGGCGAACTGCGAGCTATACTACAATCCTTGGGGAAAACATCAGCTTTGACTTTCTTGCCCAACCATTCAGGATCAAAACTGCAGAGTACAGCCAGGAGACAATGAGTGTGTCGTCAGTCACTGCTGTGTCTGAGGGTGAGCTCGTGACCTGTGGTGTTTCCAACATCCCGTTTGACTCCTTGTCTGACAAGTTGCATGTTTGGATTCCTGGTGAACTTTGTTACTATGTATCACGACCCATGTAGCTTGTTTGCAATCTTCTTGCCAGGCCAGTACCAATGTTTTAAACTCTAAATTGTGATACAGACAACCTATCACACATGACGCATGTCAAGTCCATCCATCCATCCATCCATCCCATCGCTATCAAGCGTGTGCTTTCAGGCCAGAACATTCTGCAGACCTCTTACAGACTATGGCGACAGCAGGTGCGTTTTGGGACAACCCAAGCTTCTTTGTCGATCCTGAATGTCTTGGATTAGACCACCTCCTCTCAAACCAATGGGTCCAAAACCTAGCAGTTCTCAGTTCAATGCATTCCTTCATGGTGACAACCCACTTTGACAATTGTGAGTCGTGACAATAAATGAAGTGATCATTTCATTGAGGTTGCCAAGAGAAAGGAGTCTGAGGCCGACATGTTCAACATCACCAATGAAGGATCCCACATTGTTGCATTGTGCCAGTCCTACTGTCAGCCACAGAAGTTGTCCTGCTTCAGAACAGACATGTCAATCAAGTCTCCGGATGTTCAAGAAGTACGCAAACTCTCTGAATTTGAGCTTATCCTTGAGCTGTCGGCTAGTGGATGGGAATTTGAATTCCGCAAACCCAGCAAGAATATTCCAGCTTACACACCAGATTCTCGCAAGGTGTGGTTTTACCACACATCAACATTGAAAGGAGGAGTGAACAAACGCTACTTGAGCGCACTGACTGTATCAAGTCACTTGTTTGCCAAAGGGCTGGCACAAATACACCATGGACAACCCCTTGGGTACTACGAGTGTCTTCTACGAGTGGCAGATTGCGACTTGAACTCTATTCTTCCACACCAACCAAAAGCATATTACACGTTGATGCTGGACCAATATGTCAACCGCAAGAAGAAACCACGTAAAGGTCAAGCACCAACAAATGATGAACCAGGTGGGTGGGTGATAAGTCTGTCCAGGTGTTTGTTTGTGTGCTCTGCTCTGTTGATGTTTTGTGTTGTTATTGTTGTTGTGTGTGTATCCAGTAGTAACCAGTCACATGTAATGACGAAAAGCTGTAGGTTGCCAGTTATCGCCAGACTTACTGTAATTCTCATGTTCATTTCTTTGTTTTTTGTTTTCTTTTTCAATGGTGATTCCCGGTGATTCATCAATTATCAGCTAACATTTCTTCCAGGTCTGGCACTCATCACTACTCTCCCTGCGAAGAATAAGAATGAGATGAATGAGAAAGCCATTTCTCAACCAGTCCAAAACCCAAAGAGTGGAGTTGCAGCTGATGGGTCTAGATCGAAGAGCTCGGATGTGCATGATTATGATGTTGACGATGCTGGTTTAAATTCTGATGATTCTGACTCTGCTTTCAGCGTGATTCTGGAGCGTTTGAAGCAGGATGAAGTAGTAGAAGATTATATTATGGAAGAAGTAGGGACTGTAGAGACTGCAGGCAATGGTAAGGCAAAGAGCAGATCGAGTCAGGCCAAAGCAAATAACACTGGAGACAAGGGATCTCCCAAGACACGGAGTGCAGGTGGTGGCGGTTTGAGGATTCCCAGAGGTGTTGGGGGTCAGTCATCATTGTGGAATCCTTCAACAGTGTGGGTACATGGTATTCCAATCATCCAGCGAACAAATCAAACAGTGCTGACCTCAGTGCAATGCGATGCTTTTGGGTTATTATAAAGTGCTGCATGCTGCAACAATATTCATAGTGCGACTGCATGTTTTGTATCAATTTGATATACACATGACACATGTTTATTTTGTGTGGGATGTCACCAAGTCAAAGTCAAGACATCAAGTCGAGTCTGGACCCTGGAGTCTGTGTTCAAGCTTAGGTACGAGCATTCTTTGTCAAATGCCCATGCCATGGTACAGAGCTACGTACCTGCTCCAAACAAATGAGCCGGGGGACAGATGATTTTATCATCCGTTCCCTTCTTTGGTGGCTTGTGAAAGGCACACAATGGCAAATGGTGTTGATGTTTCATCTGCAAACTACAAACTACAAACTTGAAAAATGTGAATAGCGATAGCAAATATATAAAAGTACACCAATGATTGTTGCAGGCCTTGACATGGTGGCAGGGCCAACTGATACAGCGGAAGAAATCAGAGCCAGGCATGTACACAACGTGGTACCTAGGACCAATCATTATGACAGGATTACGGGATTGAGCTTTGTTTTGTTTCAGGTGAGTTTTGGTTTTGCTTACTGCTTCTATTGATGTCAAATGCAATGTCCTGTTCCTCAGCTAAGGTTCCTCCACAAGACGAGTCCAGTCTTCCAAGCAGGAAAGATTTGGAAGATGCACTTTTTGTCAAATTGCAAATTCGAGGTATACCAACCAATTGAGGCAGTGTGAATGAGGACGACAACAAGCTTCGTCATGTCACATCACACAAAGTCACAGAACGTTGGTATTTGTATGTTGCTGAAGAAACAGCAGCATACATGATGGGGCTTCTTTTGTACAAACAAAGTCAACGGACGAACCAACAAAGTTGACAACCGCTGTCATGAAATGGGGGAAAAAACAATATCATGCGATACAACCACCTACAAAACTGCTGCAAGCATGTGTTGAAGTGTTGTTTTATTGATGAAATTGCATACCTGTTACTGTTGTACTTTGACTGTTTAAGCTTGAATATCACAGAGCTGAGTCAAGACTCAATAGTGTGCATTCCTTTCTCTTCAGTTCAGTCAACTGTTAGATTTGTTGTCAAGCCCTGTAAGCGATACTCCAGTAGATTCAGTGTAGCAGGATGGTGCGCGGAATCACCATCTCAACATGTGAGCGCGGTGCACGGATTGACCATGTGCGTGTTTCGGACTTTGTTGCTACTGCCGAATCCACATTTCATCGCATGGTCAACCAGCTGCACGTCAATGGAAGATGCAGAGACCACGCTGTGGTTGCATCTTTGGCATGTGGCTTGGGGTCTGAGCACCACTTGCATGTGACACTTACAGCAAATCCTAGCAGGATGGCGCTTCCCGAGGTATCACCAAATGCGGATGAGCTTGGACGTTTTTGTCCCACCAACATCTTTGTGGGGAATGTGAAGCGACAATATGGATTTCTAGTGAGGGTTCTCCGTGAACACAACATATTGTTGCCAGCAACCACTCCTTCAACCATCTTGGTGACGGTGATTCTTGAAGCCACTACGCGGTCATTCCTGCTAGCTGTGCCTGGTGGAGGTCGCACTCCGCACCATGTTCGTGCAGATCATGATCAAAGTGGCAATGAATCTAGTGCTGCTACTGATGATGTCATGGTTGACCCCACTGATGCTGTTGATGATCAAGCAGTACCCAATGCCCCGAGCCCAGCAGCTGTGCAAGCAACTACAAACACAGCCTCTGATGATGTCCCATGTGGCAACTGTGGATGTTTCGGATGATCCCGTTCATGCTGCTGATGTCCCCATCCCAGCCCAAAATCCAGCTCCAGCAAATCCAACTACTACTGGTGCTGGTGCCCGCAGTTACTCGTGGCACATCGTGCGTGATGATGAGGTGCCACAACGACGGGTTCGTCGCCGTGTCTATCGATTGGTGGAGGAGGATGCAAACGCTGTGGATTGGAGGCCAGTGTCACGTGGTGGCATGAATACCTTCATGTCAAGGTGGCTGCAGCAAGAACCAAACTGAAGCAGCGTGCAAGAAGTTGAAGGTAGAATCGACATGGTCGCCGCACAGGTTTGGCACTTTGTAGGTTTGAAGTTTGTAGCTGTTTTTAGTTAGGTTGCTGATTACCCCTCTTCAGTTTTATCTATAGCTTTAGCCGATTTGGCAGCTCAAATACTTGAGCGACTTGTATGTAGATTGGACAGGAACTGCATACTTACAGACAGATGCACCTGTAGACTGTCCAAACAAGTTGACAGACCGTTGGTCATAGAGACCTTTGTGTCTGTGTTTGTGTTCCTACTTGTTCAAACATGGTCAATAGTCATTAGTTGTCTACGGTTACTCAGTCACTCTGCACCTGACTCGGATGGTTGCCACAGTGCACTGGGGGCTAGTGACATAGTGGCAGAATGCCATTTCAGTGGTGTCGGTGACAGTGACCAATGATCCATTTGCGACTTCTGACCACAAACTAGCACTGCTGATGTACGCTGCTGTACATGGATAACTCAGAAACAGTAACATTGACATGTTTTGTTTCACCCCTTCAAGAAGTCAAGTTGTCAAGGAGTCAAAGATCATCCATGCTGCCATATGCCATATGCCTACGCTGCTGTTTTACAACCAGGAAGAGTGGAGAGTGGAGAGTGAAAAAACAAATCAGCTTTACAAACAAACAACCATCAAACACGCACAGCAGTGCATAGCAGCACAAACTATGTATGTGTTTCTTTAGGGATCACTGTGCACACACTCTCTAAAGTTATGTTGATTTGTTACATATTATTTGGGAATTTTTGTTTCCGGAACTATGCATTTTTTTGGCGACCCTTACATCGGAGACAAACATATAGTTCCTTTTTTTCTGGAACTATATTTTGTTTTTTGTGACCCTTACAGCGGAGAAAAAATAT
>CAXAMN010005113.1:928204-945419 GCA_963970005.1 Durusdinium trenchii | reverse complement strand
GGAACTATATTTTGTTTTTTGTGACCCTTACAGCGGAGAAAAAATATAGTTCCTTTTTTTCCGGAACTATACTTTCTTGGTGACCCTTACAGTGGAGAAAAAAATAAAAAATATTTTGTTTTTTTCCGGAAATATATTTTTTTTTTGGCGACCCACCCTTACAACGGAAAAAAATATAGTTCCTTTTTTTCCGGAACTATAATTTTTTTTGTGACCCTTACAGTGGAGAAAAATATAGATCCTTTTTATCCGGAACTATAGTTATAGTTTTGTGACCCTTACAGTGGAGAAAACAACCATATAGTTATAGTTCCTTGTTCGAATATCTGTATTTTTTACCTGGCAACCCTTACAGTGGATGAAACCAAAAAAACCTAGGGGAAAACAGTGTATGTTATGTGATGTGCTAATTTATGCACAAACAATACTGATTATGCATCAGGACGATTCAATCAATTGCTAGGGGGTTCAGTACTGGAAATAACTGGAATAGCTGGAACAAACCTGGCCTGACCTGACCAAAAAAATGATAAACATTTCCCAGAAATTATAAACCCGCAAAAAAATTATAGTTCCTTTTTTTTTGGAACTATAATTTTTTAGTTATATTTACTGGTAGTTTTGTTTCTATTCTAGTAGCAAAATGTGTCAAAAACCTGAGGAAAGTACTGAAAGAATTAGTTTTCTGGTACTTTTTGATTGCTTGTACTACAAAATTAATCTAAAAATAAAAAATACCAGTAAATATAACTAAAAAAATATAGTTCCAAAAAAAAAAGGAACTATAATTTTTTTGCGGGTTTATAATTTCTGGGAAATGTTTATCATTTTTTGGTCAGGTCAGGCCAGATTTGCTCCACCTATTCCAGTGCTAAACCCCTCAATAAATGTATCAAATGTTTTGATGTATACTTAGGACTAATTGTAAACCATTATTCAGAACTGCTAGCTTTTGTGGTTGTCAAGGGTGTTTCTTTTTTTTTATGTTTCCTTGTTAGCCCACTCCTCTTCCCACACCCTCATCATTGTTTATGAGGAGCGGAAGCAGTTGAGATTCTACAATACAAGAAACCATGTATGGAGAGCAATCTGTAGTTTACTTGGACCGCTACACAGAAAAAAAGACATGTGACATGGTGAGACCAAAAACTGTCCTTTCCAACTTTCCAAAAGTGCATTGGGGTTGCTCTTGCAATGACAAGCTCAAGCTCATCAAGCTCAAGCTCAGACGATTCCTCCAGTGAATCCGGTGGGAGTGAGAGCGGACAGTCTTTTGCAAGTGTCAAAACAACACCTGATGATGAACATGAACATGATGCTTGGCAATGTTTTGTCAAGAAAATCACAATTGCTACAGCTACAACATCAACAAATGCACATCTGCAACACATATGTGAAACGTGCACACATGTGTCTATGTCTATGATTGTGTATTCAGGAAACCGATGTGGATATAGACTCAGACATCTGTGACGATGATGCCGCTTCCATCTATGATTCAACGAGCATAAACCAGGGACGGGTTGCAAATACAGTGGCGGCTAAGGCTTGGACATTTGATGATATTTGTTATCTTACTACTACATACCATTACCTATCTGTAATCACTTCCTAGTTCTACTCATGTTGCTATATAGTGATTGCTGCTGCTGGTGCTGTTAAATTATTTTTGTCAGGTCAGCGGGTATGACTGGAAGGATGGCCCGGACAACTTGCATGACCTGTTTGACTGGGCAAACTACAATGCAACCATGCTCTTAAAGGAACACAAGAATTCTGAAGACATTGTCAGGCGTGCTAGTGAAAACATCCAGCGGGACATCTTTATCACAGATTCGTACAGTGGTACTGGAACTGGATCTACAACTCTTCGCATTCAGTGGACATCAATCTTGCGTCAGGTCCTTACTTCTTACTACAAAACATCTACAAACAAAATACAAGCTACTACTCCAAGCTACAGCTCAAATTCAGTTATGTCTTAAGTTTTTTTTGCTTAACACCATAACCTAACCTTGTGGGATGTCTTCGCCCAGGAGCCTTGCAGGATATCAAGCAGATGAAATTGCCACATGGCAATGTGAGCACTATCTCAGCCTGTGATTCCGACACCAATGCCAGAAAAGTGCTGGCATCACTTCATCAGGTACCACGGTACAAAGCATAGACACAAACAGAACATGTTTCACATTTCACACACACCAATAGCTTTCAGAAATTACATCAATACAGCTACCATGGGCCGTCATCCAGGATTTTCGACCGAACCACATCTCATCAGATCTTGAGCTACGTGTGCAGCCAAGAGCAATTGTGGAGCTTGGCAAAATCAAATCAAAAACCAGTGCCGAAATGAACAATGCGTTGAGTTACTTGACAGAGTCAATGTAACCAAGATTTGCTTTCATAGGTGATGCTAGACACTATTGTGTTTTTTTCTACAATCACAACCCAGCCCCGGATTGACTCAGGTTCCACCCCAGAGAACATTGAGCACACCATGGGCGAGAACATCAAGAAGTACTTCAATGAACTGTTGCTTGACAGATATGTGGAATACTTGGTATCTGACCCAAACCTTTTCGTCACAACCAACAAATGCTATGGTTGTGGGAGTGGTGGAAGAACCAAAGCCAATTAGAAGCATTAGGTTTCATTTGCATTTTGCATGACTGTGTTGTGTATTGATCCTGACCTAGTACCTAGTATGCTGCAGTACTGAGGAGTGCCCGACTCCATTTGGTTTGATCAAACAACTTCGGAGTGAGGAGGAGGCCAAGACCCGTAACCGTCCAGTGGTGATTTGTTCCGTTGCTGGAAGCACTTGTATCGATCACTCTGCCATCGGATGCTTGACTGTGAATTGGTGATAGTGTTGGCCGATGATGGAACTGCCTTGGAAACTAACTTGGTCTCTTGTCAAATCAGAGTCATACATAGGCACATGTTTGATGAACATGTATGCCACCACACCAAAACAAATTAAGTTTCAATAGGTGTGATGTTATTGCACGAACCACACTGGCAAAAAACATGAAAACACATCAATACATGGCCTATGCCAATCAAGGAGCTGGTGCTGGCTTCTTTGGAAGCTCTGGAATACCTTTAGCGATTTGGTGTGCTGAACGGATTTTGTGTGGGGAGGAGAGCAGTGACATTTCTGTCGGAAGCTGACAGTTGACAGTTGATAAGTATTTAATACAACTTTTGGTTTCATGGGCTATGCCAAACAGTATTAGCATTTTGTCTAAACATAGTTGAGCGGCATTGGCATTGACAATTGACAATGACACTTGATTGACAGGACTACATTGTCCATGAATGTGCTCCTCGGTTCAATGCCGCTGTGCTGCATAAGCATCTCAAAGGTTATACCATGCACCAACTGACTGTTGCGGAAGGCCAACCTCTGTACCTGAGCCCCCATTGCTTTGGATGGCCTTGTCACAGGCCAAGGAATTACACTTTGTTCACAAAGGACAGTTCATGCAGCCTTGACTTAGAAGGATCAGGCATAGATTTGATCAAATGGCTTTTCAGAAAGCCCATTCTACCAGTCAGCAGTCTATGGTGTGCACCAGAGGTGGGGGATCTGGGATCTGTCGTTTATTTGCAATGCTCAATACCATTCAATACCAGTCTATTACCAGTGCTGCAGTTGCTTTGGAAGTATCAATTCAAATGATGTTGGTTATCACTGTTTGCATGACTCCGACAGGCAGACGTATCTCGTGAACGTGAATGGCACTGCCACAAAAATTGCCGGCCGCTTCAATCACCATTCTCAGAATTGCTTGGAGGAGCGAGCAACTGCTTGCCTAGCATTTGCTTGTGTCAGTGACTGTGTTGGCTGACTGTTTGCTTGTGTCAGTCATCTGCAGGATCCAAGCGTGTGTATCTTTCCAATTATCGCTCCTGCACTAAAGTGAAGAAGACATTTGCAAAGGTCAAGCACACAATGCGTCTTTACCCTAGTGATGGCAAGCACTGCTGCAGTTATACACGATGCACATGTAAACCAACATGCTTTCAATTTCACCCAAACAATGTTAACTCAGGACAGAACACGGGCATCAACCATCCGCAACAACTACGTGAAGCTTGTATGGTGGCAAACTTGGACCAAAACCCCAACACTCGACCAATTTGCAGTGTTTGGTTGCCTGCTTTATTGAAGCAGGGTTGTATGTGGTTGTTGCGTCAGAAAGTTCGTGGAAAGCAGCCTCGCTCCAGTAGTAACAATGTCAAAGAAGAAAGGTGGTTGCTACCAAAAGACGCTTGGGCTGGTGACTTGTTGTTGTTGCTTTATACTTTACTTGTATCATTGTATCATATTATACTTAACACATCATACGTTTATATATGTTTAGTGTAGTGCCTGTATTCAGTTCTCTTCTGTAAGTGGTTGTACTTGGGTTCCCTGAGTGTACTTTGGTTTTGCTTACCTTCAATATTCCTCTGATGTGAATGTGGCTAAATTAAACTATGAAACTTCCGATTAAGTTTACAGAGCGTGAGCGTCAGCGTGATATTGAAGTGTGACTGCCCGCATTGTCTTTGAAGACTGGACTGTATACATGTACTAGTGATTGGTGGGTGGTGAGTGTATGCATTGTTATATCCAAGGAACACTTGCAGGCACAAGGAATTCCTCAGTGGCCACACTACGCCAGCTCTCATCCATACCCGTGGTTCACATTTGATCCAGCATCATCGGTTAAAAAGAGACTTGCTGGTAACGTAGTTTGGCAGCGTTTAATAATGTGCATGTTTTGCAGTCATGATGGATGCTGTCAAAATATCAGACCTGATGACCCGTTGATTGACTATGACTGTCCTGAGGCAATGCATGCCACATGCATAGGCAGCTTGCACGCGGTTGCCATCGTCGGCTTGCGCTTCCACGACAACGGGACCGAGGGAACTCATTAAGATGAGATGACTGAAATCTCCAGCGCAGTCAAATCAAATCGAGTCTAGTCTGCAGCATGCAGCCGTGGTTTAGACTCCAATGTGATCTTCAGCCCAGGGCCCAGGTGTGATCTTCAGCCCAGGTACAGGTGGGCTATAGGAATGGCGACTCAGACTCACATCTGTTCAGTTCTTTCTTTTTCACCGGGGATGACGGCCCAACAGGCAAACACGAGTCCTGTTGTGCAAAAAAAAAAGGTCGAGTCGAGTCATATGGTATCGGTTTGTCATGTGATGACAAAGGCAGTTACATGTTACATGTTGTTGCAGTTATGTTGATGACATTGCAGATCATGATGGAGTTGTAGTTATGTTGATTGTTTTGACATTTGTAGTTGATTGGTTGTTAGTTGTTTTGAGATCATTTGCTGCGTGTGCAGTGTGCGAATTACAATTTTTGTTTTTGGATGTAAAACACTGTTGGGCATGTTACCTGTGGAACACTTGCTCAAGTTGTTCTTGGGCCAACTAGTCAGTGAGTCATAGTCGAGTCATAGTTGTGCATTTGTCTTGCCGGTTTGGACACTATGTCAGCCGATGACATGGATGTCTCTACCAAAGAGAACCACGAGCAGCCTGAAACTCAGCTCGTACTTGACCTGCCCCCTGATGAGAAGGCAGGCTCGTCAGCGGTGGAAGGTTTGAAGATTGATGGAGACGGCGACATCGGCGGCGGTGATTCCGATGCACCCATCGTCCCAGCTGCAGTGCCTCGCAGTGACCGGTGCTATGAAAGTGGTCGTGGTTCATCTTCATCGGCTGCATTTCTTCAGGTGAAATGTCAAGTGAAGAAGTGTGATCTGATGGTCACCAAGATTCCTACACGGTCTGCGCCCCAAGATTTTCCTTTGTAATGCAACACAGTCCATGCTGGCATGCAGTGCAGTGCAATGCAGTCCAGATTGGGGTTGGGATGTTGCCACTTGCCAGTGAACGAGCTCAGGTTAACCCAATTGTGCGGTGGACACAACCTTCACCGTGATTCTATGTACCAGCAAGCGGGGAAGACCAAAGATTCGGAGCTGGTAAATATCCTACACCATATGGAACGCGATGACCCCGAGCAATTTCTGGATCACCTGGGTAATTACTCGGAAGAGTGTCTGGGCTGGTCCAGTTAGCTTTCTCATTTTCCATTGCAATTGCAACTGTTGAAGGTATGGCACCATGCGTTGTACTTTTCAGCTTGCACTGTGTCACTGCACTTGTAGATTGCAATCTGCAAGCATTATTGTTTGTTTCTCTTTCTTGCTCTGGCTTTCTCTCTCTCTCTCTCTCAGGCTTGGCGGTGCACGAAACATGTTTAATATTGCCTTCCTTCCAAACATGATACATATCCATGAGCCAACCTAGGTGTCCTAACCCGGGACGAGGACGCAAGCGCAAGTGCTGGGATTTCACAAAGGTAAAGAAATCATCATCGGCTGGGCATCGAGCTGAAGACACCACAGTGAAGAAGCCGATGACTAGGGCCGATTATATCAGTTGGAGAAGTCATCCTGAACATCCTTCTCACCGCCGTGTCTAGATTCAATTCAAGTACTAGTACAATAGTGTTAATAGCATTAAATTAAGCTGCACTGAATCACTGAACTGCATGTTTCATGTTTTTGTTGTCTATCTGTCAGTGTTTATCAGAACCAGTCTATGTTTGATCGCTAATCCGATGGTCGATTGAGGTCTCAACAAGAAGGCTGCAGGTGAGGCTTGGGATCGTTTATTTGATCAATCTTCCACCAGACGAGATCGGGTGGATGCCTACAATGAGGATGGCATTAGCATTGGGCAGGCTCGGCCTTGCTCACTCACTCACTCACTCATTCATATGAAGCAATTAAGTTGGCAACATAAGAGAGACTGTGTGTGGCACAGTAACACAGTAGTACCAATGCACAGTGGCACAGTACCAATACCAGTGTCAGGTTTGGCGCTTGTGGGTCCCGTACAAGGAGCATGAAGCCGCGATTTCCTTTCAGGACTGGTTCTGCGGCCGGTAAGAACTACATGACAGTAACAATTCATTACTGATCAACACATTTGGTGTTCTTAGCCTTTGACGGAGTCACAATCCACAACCACGATCTGTTTTGCTAACAGGAAAACCGCGTGGACCATGAGGTTGAGGATGTGGCTGCCAATCCTTCAGAGAAAATGGTGGAGCAGCAAAGATCTTCAGTGCCTTCAATCCTTTCCGAATTCGCAGATGAGGAGCCGCTGATTTCCAGCGCTGCAGGGCCTTCAGGGAGTGGAATTTGCTTGCCATCCCCAACATTCCTGATGAATCCAGCTGGTGTCGCTGCCGGCTCGAACTCCAAGCCTGCCAAAGGCTCAGGCAAGCCCCGAGGAGGATCATCAAAAGCAGGAGGGCCGCTTGTTGAAGCCTACCGTTCTAAGGCTAAAACAGCAAGGGAGTACAAAGCTGTTGAATCAGCCTTGAACAAGGCTCGAGACGTAGGTACATGTGTCCTGGAAACAGATGCCGTGAAGGTGCATGGATCCATAGAAGCCGCAGATGCAGATGTTTCGTTGACCCTCTTGAGGTGTCGTATGGAGCTACTACAGTTGGCAATGAATGATGAGATGGGCAAAACCTCAATCACCGTCAGAAGCAAGCAGTTCTACAACTCCTGCTTGAAGGATCCCTATCTCAAAGACCTTCAGACTTCCATTCTATCTTCAGAAGATGGTTGTCGCACGCTTGCGGCCGTGAGGTACACTCGCAATACCTTATTGGACTTACAACCTTCGGTGGAAAAGGTCCAGCATTTGATGGACTCCCACAAGAATGCGTTGCAGTTGCTCAAAACCGTGGCCCAGTGCGTGCAAAAGGAATCCGAAACATGGCGATCCACTGCTCAAGCTCTCATCAAAGCGAAAAAGGATGAGCAGCAGGCACAGTTCAGAGTTGACAAATATAATTGTTCAAGACGCCACACATGTAGACATACAACCCGGTGTGCAAAACATGGTGTTAACAATGCACATATTACAAGTGCATTTGGTCTTGACTCTGGATTCTGGGCGTGGATTAACCTCTCTAAACTTGGACAATGTCATACATATGACTGATTTGTTTCTTGGCAGGCACTTGAAAGGGCTGATGCCAGAGAGAAAAAAGCACAAGCATTGCAAGCGAAGCGGGAGAGAGAGAAGGAGATCAAGCGTCGGGAGAAAGAAGCAAAGGCCGCGGCGGCCGCAGCCAAGGCTGCGGCAGAGGCAGCATCAGGGGATGCTCACCCAGAGGAAGACCAAAATCCTGATGATCGTAAACCAAGACAGCGAAGAGTTGCAAAGGTTGCAGAGCTGACGGAAGGCGACCCAAAGATCTTGCATGATCTTCGATCTTCCTCATCTTCTGTGGCACCAACAACCATTTGCACTGATGTGAACAGCTTTGTGGAATGCATTGCCACGGTGCCGGAGGCTCCTGCTTGCGCAAGGTTGAAGAAAGGATCATTGAAGAAGGTGCTGCAGGTGATGGTGCTTAAAAACAGAAAACGAAAACACACGCAACAACATGATACTAAAATCACCGGTTGTGTGAATTCGTCTTTTCTATATCAAACATTCTAACAAATGCTTTAATTTCAATAGTTTAATAGTTTCAATATAATACTATAGAAGCAATGCCAGCATATACAACTAATAACTGACTCAGACTCAGAGGACTATATTGAATACATAATACATATGATACAAAATATGACTGACCAACTGGCTATCAGTATTGCAGCAATTGAACCGGCAGGCAACGCCTGGCATGACATCAACAGATATCAACTCAATGTGCAAGAATATGGAAAGTGAGTATTCCAAGTTTGTCACTGAGTGCACCCACAAGCTTGACAATGATCCGCCAACGTTAGTCAATGGTCGAAAGACCTTGTTTGCAGAAGGTCCAATTGATGCTTTGGGTTTGGATGTGACTCTGCAGTTGGAGCTAGAAGCATATGCAGCGGTTGAAGCGGAGAAATCGAACCCACGGAAACCCAATGCCCTTGTTGCAAAACGAGACTATCTACAAGAGGCGTTCCTTGGCATAGATGAGGATTTGCTTTGGAAGTTCAACAATTTTATGAGTTATATTGTTGTTGTGTTTTCATTCATCACTTATTGTTCTTGAGTATTGAAATTGAAGCCTCCATAGTACTGACTACTTCCTTGGAGTGTGTTTTCTTGGATATACAATTTCATACTGTACATATGCATCATTGATATATACATATATATATATCGCAATATATAATAATGATATTAATATTGGTGGTTTCAACGTTCACAGTGCCCAGGATAGTCACAAAAGCCACCGGCAAGAATGCGTATTCAGAAGACGCAGCCAAGAAGTTTGTGGGCAAGATTGGTAACATGGTTTGGACGTCATTCCGCAAGGGTGATTTCTTTTGTGGCAACCTTCCGGAAGGTCTTGGGTATCTCCTTTACCAGAAGGCCGGCAACAGGCTTGTGGCAACGATGGATTCACTGGATTTGTGCAAGTTCATTGAGCCACAGATTGACCAAACTGTTCTGGAGAATGACCATGATGATCAATCAATGGGCAGTATCAAGAAGCTACTACAGGCCAGGCTGAAGAGTCTACAAACCCTTTGGATGACATAGAAGGTAGTGAAGACGGCACTCCAGCTTTCAACTTATCAAACTCAAACTTATCATATCAACTTCAACTAGCTAGTTCATTGCTATATCAACCTATCAACTTCTTAAACCAGCAATACAACAAACAACTATTAGTTATACTAAATATGTTACACATTACACCTTGGTTGATTCAGTCTAAAACAAAACAAACATATGTTAAATGATCACATGTTGAATCACACGCAGGACAGTGCTACCGCAATGCTGACTTTGCCCATCGCAACTTTGTCTGAGGAAACACTCAAAACTTTGCGGCTGACATATGTACTTCCAGGAGATATATTCTACATACCATATGGCTCCATGGTGTGTGAGAAAGCTCTTGGTGAGCACAACTTTGCTTTGCGTGTGCCCATGACTCTTATGAAGCAGTCGGACCAACACACGTCGTTCTTGTTTGGTCATGCAGCCCGGTGGTTTTTTGGTTGCAATCAACAAGCGGTCAGTTTGTGTGCTTATTTGTCTTTTTTGATTTGTGTTTGTTTCCAAGCAGACTGGCTTTGTATAAATAGGACCTAGTGTCGTAGCACTGTATGACATCTGGTGCATTGGCAAAAAAGGACCCCCGTGTATTCTGTATGGACTGAATTCCACATGTCTGCCTTTGAGTACGACCAGCAGGAACATGATGCTGATCAAGAAGCCAGTGTGCAAGCCAAAACCGACACCACACTGGCACAAGCATTGATGGATGTTGGGTTGGTTCATCAGGTGCAAAGCCTCTCCTCATGTCCTGACCACGCTGAGGAGAACTCAAAGCCAACACCACCACCACCACAGTCTGAGTCTGTGTTGGTGAAATCAAATCCGGTTGAAAGCAAAGTTGATGAACATCATGGTGGAGATGCTGGGCCGGCTGAGGCTGTGGTTGAGATTGATGTCCCAGGGTCACCACAGGAGGATCCATCACATGATCGAGCTCATGATGATACAGCCAGCTCAGCCAACGGACAAACGCCTCAGCCAATGACAAGTGCTCTTCCTTGTCCTGGTAAGCCTTCTGAGTCTGGTGATGACAAGACTGATGACCCGAAGGTCCTTGGTCAGGCTGGTCAGCCTTCTGAGCCTTCTCGGCCAGAGCCTTCTGAGCTCACTGAGGGTGCACCAGCCGAAGTGATTCCATCGATGTTGTCAAGGACCACTGCTTCGGGTGATGACAAGAACGGCAACGCTACACCCAGTGTGATTGTCACTTGTGCCCCTGAACCCGTAGCTGTTCCACAACCTTCAACTTCAGATCCTGGTCTATCTGACTCTGAGGGCTCCTCAGAGGTCGAAACTATCGCAGAGGATGATGTACCTGCTGCAGAAGAGGCATTGGCATTGGAGCATGCAAAAGAAGCGGCTGCGGCTGCGGCTGCACACGCTAAAGCTGCGGCCAAGTGCAAAGCTGCTTCTCAGCCCAAAGCCAAGGCCAAGTCGGCAAACAAAAAGCACACAGCCAATGATCCCAAGCCCAAGAAGGACTCATCCAAGTCGCAACCCAAGGCCAAGTCCAAGGCCAAGGCCAAGACTCAGGATGTTAAGCATGGGAAGACAGCCAAAGCCAAAGCCACGCAGACGCGCAAGCGGAAGAGCAGCGTTACTTTGTTTTGATGATTATCTATGTGTTTGTTTGTAAGTTGCCATTGTTTGAGTGTTGGGTTTGTTGTGTTGGGCTGACCATGGATCAAACTCAACTGTGTCTTGCTGCTTGCCTTGCCTAGGAAATGCCAGATGATGTTGCTTGGACGCCTGTGGGGGATGTGAAAGGGCCTTTGGCGGAATCCTTTGCCAAGAGTGCGAGTGCCGCCCAGATTCTTGTGTTGAAAACACTCAAAGACAAGAAGAAGAAGTGAATGCCATAGCGAGACTGTGGCTAATTTGACTCAGCTCACGGACTCACTGACTCTTTGTGGCTGGCATTGTTTCAACCATTCCCAATCGGCTGATCCAGAGTTCTTATATGTAGATCTTTTCAAAGCTTGGCATTGGAATATACTTGAATATATACACCAACATATGTTTATGTTTTTTCTTTAGTAGTTTTCCCGCGCTCCAATGTGCTGAATTGTTCGGTCGGTTTGGAGATGGGCCTGGGGAGATACCAGCCTTCCTGCATTGCTGCGGGTTTGCACTGCAGAAGTTAGTGAGTCTCTCATAGCAGTAAGAAACTGCACCAGAGAGGAAACTGGAGAAAACATGATTTCTGCGCGTGATTGCTCTTTGCAATTCCAGGAGTCTGTAGAGCTTGTGGCCTATACCCCCCAAAATATGTTCCTTTTTGAAAAGTTTATTTTGTGTATACACCCACACTTGTGAAACTTAGCAGTATTTCATGTCTTTTTTGGACATGCTTGCAATCATTATCGAAGGGTCTTTTTCCTGTAGAGTTGCGTTGGGGGTACCGCATGTTGTGAAACAAACTCGTTTGTGCAGTGAAACCTGTAAGGAGTGATTGCGTCTAGGGAGGATTTGGACTAATGTGTTTTGATCACATTACCTTTCAAGAGACCCCCAGTGCGAGTTAGATCGGCGCATGTTTCTTGAAGCGTTACTGCTCGTGGCCTTCGTGTGTGGCCTTGGGTTGGGTGCATTTTTTGACTCGGCTGGTACTGGTACTGCGTGACCCTGAGTTTCGTCCGTTGCGTGCATGCATTGGACCTTCGGATTTTGCAGCCTTACGTTGGGATGGGTTGCACTTTTTCCTCACGGCTGGTCATGGTTTACCAGATGCTGCCACCCTAGCTGGTCTCGACACTGTCGCCCGGATCCGGGCAGCGAACAAGTCTGGAATGCCGTCGCCCAGGCTCTGGGAGGAGTGGCAACACCAACGTTATTTGCAATGCTGCCACAGCATCCACCTTGCGCAACTTGAGGGCTGTTCGGGGTGGGGCGGACCCCAACCAACGGGAGTTGCAAGCGATGGAGATCCAGGTCCATGTCGCTTACATGTGGAGAGTGCCAATGTAATCCCTGATGATGGCAGATCTGGACCCGGTAGCCTGTGGCGGGCCCGGTGGCCCCTGCACCAGCAGCCTGCGCCAGCAGCCAGCACCAGCAGGGGCATCGCCCACCAAGAAGGTCAAGGTCTCGAGCGGTCACAGACCAGATGGACGATTCAGAAATAGACCTCATGAGCTGGATCAGGCCCACTTGTGGCACATCGAAATGACAGGAGCAGAACCCTCTCTCATCTGAACAGCAGTGGAAGCAGGCAGCTCGCAGCGGCACAACGCAAGACCCAGAGTGAGCATCCCTCTGACAAACACCTCAACCTTGTCCTGCTTCCGCCCAGGGGCCTTGGGTCGGCTCCTGATGGAGCCGGGTGAACCAACTCACCCCGATGGGCCACCGTCCACTGCGGCGCTCCATTGCTAGCTGTCGAGGTCGCCACTATATCGGCACTGGCGAACTACCGCCACTGCCTCTTCTGCCCAACCCAAGGGTCGCCTGGGTGCCATCACCCCATGTGGTGGCAAAGCGGCTTCATCCGCCCGAAGCAATCCCGAACGCGAGGAGTCAGGATGCTAGCTGAGTACTGACTACGTGGACCGTCCGTGAGTAGTAGCCCACATGGCTCCCAAACCCAAAGCCTTTTGCCAACAGTGGCCCGGAAATATGCACTTCAGAAAAGTTTTCCCTTTGCTCATATATGCCAACACAAAACAGGTCCATAGAGGAGAAGTTCTTGGACCGTGGCCCCCTGGCAGTGTCCATGAGGCTTGGTGGCGCATTGTTGTGTCGAGTCTGTGGCACACCGTGTGGCCAAATGATATTTGTGATGTCGCTGTGCCATGCGGTTTTGCACGGCCTCGGTGGAAAGTGCGCTTGCGTGAGTCCGTGCCACTGCGGGAAGAAAGGATGCTTCTGCAAGCAGCAACTCTTGAACCCCACCGTGGTACAAAGCACGTCGCGTAAGCATATTCCCAGCGGACTCGCCAAAAAGTCTGCGAAGTCTGGCTGCGTAAGGGTGGCGTAAGCACCCACTTCCCCCCACATGCCGCGTGAAGAAACCTGTGGGGTGCGTAAGGCAAACCTATGTGTTGCGTAAGCGCCCTCCTACGACACAGGGGTCCACCAAACTTTCCAAGTCCTCGCGCCGGAGCCATCATCTATATTATTCTATATTCATATATGTATGTATATATAATATACTCACTTGGGCTTGCAGACTACTTTGCCGCACCTGCATTTTCAGTTTTACGATGTGTTCGGCATGAGCGTAAGCTGCCACTGTCACTAGTAACTGGTAGACGGGCCTGCAGTAGAGGCTGTTTCGACACATTTGGAAATGGTTTTCTCCGTTTTGTGAGGTATCCTTGCTGGTTTGCAGCCAAATGCCGTGTGGATAGAGCACTCGACCACGGACTTTGAAAACACCTTAAAGATCCGGGCAGAAGTAGAGAAAAGAGGTGCACAGGCTGGAGTCCCTGACAGATGATTCGTGAAATGTCGAGTGCATCGAGTGCATGCCAAAGAGCAGTTTCGCAGCGAGTCAGTCAGGCTGTGGCTGCTCCTTTGACTGGAGGCATGCAAATCTTAAAAGTTGGCAAAATGGTCTCGTTAGTCGGTGCAGATGAGGAGACTTTTCAGCGAGCACTGGCCTCAATTTGCCTCAGCATGCCGCATGCCTCAGCACCCCAGATACTTGGTTGGACTTTGAGTGACATTGGCTGAAATCACGCAGCTCAACCTGAGAATTCAGGTGAAACCATTGATTGCGCTTTCTGCACCGCGTATCATCCGCTGTGGCGACTTCGGCCATGAGACCGTTGTGAAGATCTTGACCAACATGCTGTGTGCGGTCCAGGACTGTGCCATGGGTGAGGTGATGATGATCGCAAAGAAAAGTGGAGTGGATCTCAAGCTGCTCTTTGATGCTATGCGGATTTCATCAGGCAACTCTTTTTGTTGGGAGACCGAGTTTGCACGAGTAATGGATGGGACTTACTTCCCGGACTTCACCGCGGAGATGATGGCAAAGGATATAGAGCTCGGGCAAGGCTTGGCCAAGAAGCATGGAGTGCCGATGATGATGCATGGGCAAGTGGCACAGATTTATGAGATGTGCATGGCAAAATATGGAAAGGACTCTGGCTCAACAATTCCAGTCAAACTGGTGGAGGATGCATGTCACACACCTCTGGCCGACGACAAGCTGCGCAAAACCTTTGAAGACTGGACATACACCACGGAGATTGTTGATGGTAGCTATGCCATCATCCACAAAAACATTGACAATCCACACCTTGAAATCAGCAAGCAGATATCATGATTCGTCCAGGATTGAGCTTGAAGATCCAAAATGAAGGGTTGAAAGTGCTGTGCTGCCCATTCGTGCTCGACCTGCTGTGTCATGCCACTCGTTCGGTGCGGCTTAAGTTCAACACTGCTCAACTCAACCAGTGTTGTTTGAGAGGTCTTCGAGTGGCTGTTTGCTGGCATGCATGGCGGCAAGGTCTGTGTTTTCGGAGAGCTGTTCACTTGAAACGAATGCTTCATTTTCTCCACCGGTTTATACAGATACAGTTGGTTCCCCGATTGGGCTTTTGATCGGATACTCATTGTTTGCAAGTATGTTTCGTTCCTGAGACTGATGCAGACCAGTCACCTACTTGTTGCTTACCTTTTTTTATCGCTACACTTGCGTCTCAGAAAACCGATCAAGTTGTGGCAGGAACAACTATCTCAGGGTCCCAAATTGCCCGATGCATGGATTGGTTGTTGCGGCCGTCCGCGGGGTCCTCAAGACAATTGGCAGCAATCGGCAAGCCAACTGCATGGATGTAAACTTTGGCATTGAAAGGCTCCTCAAACAAGAAATCAGGCTGGATGCCATTGCTAGTAGAAATGAAAAAGACAAGGAAGACATGTCTAATATATATACTGTATATATAGAAAAAAAACATGAAAAAAGCATTTTCACACCAAGGTGGCCTCCTTGTTTTGCGCGTGGCGAGCCGTGTGCTATGCTGGGGCGCTGAAGGTAGGGCCTCAAAGCGTCACTGCTTGCTACGACAATTTAGGTATCCTTTAGCCTCAGCGGGAATGAAGAATGAGTTTTGGATGCTATCACCCCTGTCCACTAGAAACACACAAAAGTATAAAGCTTGATATGATAAAATTCAGTAGAGGTTAATTTGTGAAAACTACTAGAGGTTACCTACTGTAACTCCATTTGCAAAGGTGAGCCTAGTAACATCATTTATTGATGCGTAGCGTGGCTTCACTTTTCACATCTCAAGGTCATGAAGTCGGTGCAAACAGTGACAGCAGTTTTTGCCGCCTCAACCTGATGCAGTCCTTTGCAGCATGTGACGGATGTGCTTGGTTGTGTGTAGATGTTAGTGCATCAGATTGTATTTGCCAAGGCGTGGAAGTTTGTTTGCCTGAGCTCAGCGTTCATCGAGAACATGCAGCTGGTGCCTGCCCTATGTAGCCTTACTGTAGTGGCATGATATTCGATGATACATGTTCCAAAGCAACCCAACAAGGAGTCAAGCACAGACCCCCAGAGGCTACAGCTGATGCAAGAGGTCAAGAAGTCCAGGCAGAAGTGGCTGTCTCAGTGACATTTTCGACCACCCGAGTGGGCAGACTTTTTTTGATGAATTTGTTGGATCTTCAGCTTGCGCAGAGGTCTTGTCAATCGTGCTGCAGAATTGGGGTGCACTGGCCAAAGAAGCCCGCAGAACCCCTGCTCCAGCAGAGAAGGCAGGACTTCTGGAGGACACGCAGGTCAGTGAGTCAAACACGGAGAGAGAGAGAGAGAGAGAGATGTATATATATATACAAAATGCACATATTATTTATACTACTAGCGATGGCCTCCAACCTACTAGCGATGGCCTCCAGCCTACTCGATGGCCTCCAACCTAGTAGCGATATATACATATATACTGTAAAAGGATATTAAAAAGGAGCTGGCGAGGACGAGTCACTCCGTGGCAGTTTTCGCGAAGAATTCCGGATCAACGATAGACATTGCTGGGGCTAGATGTTTGGTTGCTCTTCGCATTGAAATCTCTGTGGCAGACCGGGACAGGAACTTCATGGTTGTAGTATTCTGAAACATTATTCTGCAGTAACTATGCTTTGCTCGAGCCCCTTCACCTCATACTTACCTCATACGATATGTACTGCATGTCATTGTATACCACCACAGACCGGAAAGGGAGGTGGACATCCAAGTCCCTTCAATTGAACAAAGATCTCCAATCACCTCTCATCTACATGTGATCAAAAGCGGAAAGGCATGAAGTAGAGCACCAGATCCATTTTGGGCAAACCGCTTCTAGGAGTTTCACTCAGCGGGGTGTCAGAGCTTTGCGGAAAAAATGATAGCACAGGCGACCACGTTAGTGGCAGTGGCAGGCCATTTGCAGTTGACACTGCTCCACAGTCTCAAGTCGGGGCCCTTCTCCAAGCGCCAGCAGCTCGTTAGTACCAGCATTCGCTCCCTCCTGATTTGCGTGGAGTGACGGCCCTAAATACAAAAGCTCATATGATTGTGTGGCCCGTTTTGATTCCATTTTGAAGTTTTTGCATGGATGTGAAACCAGCCATTGGCCTGAGGTGCAGTCATGTACCGTTGCTTCGGTTC
>CAXAMN010005113.1:873172-920512 GCA_963970005.1 Durusdinium trenchii | reverse complement strand
CGTGAGCTTCCTGCTTTCCATGATAGGCCAGTGCGGATGCTAGATGTCAAACGGCCAGTGCTGAGGTTGCTTACCTAGTTTCCATTTGAGGGCGAAAACCATTGTCAGACAAGAAGGGGTGGTTCAATGAAGCACTGCATGGGTCGAGGTATTGTCCGTGGTCTTGAAGTCATGGGGGGCGCTGACCAAAGAAGTTCGAACCACTCCTACTGAAGTGAAGGCTGGGAGCCAAATGCACGGCCTTTTTTGCATTATATGTATACTGTATATATTATTTTGCATTATTACATACCTACGGAGAGAGAGGGAGGGAGAGACCCACACGATTTTGTGCATATGCACCTTTTTGTGCCTTCTTGACGCTGTTTGCTTCGCGCACACATGTTAGGCCATGCTTCAGCAGCCGGATTTGTTAGCAATCCTGCAAGCTTCAGCCTTAATACCTTCACACAAGCATTCTTATCATTGCCAATTTGGTTCATTGTGGTGATCAAAGCTTGTATTTTGGTGCATGTAAGTGAGTATGGATATAGGCTATGGACGTGCATGCCCGAATGCGCAGATGCGACCTCCGAAATGGTGCAAGATGCCCCGGAGACAAATGGGAGAGACCGCCAACCATGCACACTGTAATAATAAGTTCCTGTGTTTTTTTCAAACCTTTTTCTCTTTGCTGCTTTGGTATCTCAGATGTGATGCCACTGGAAGTTGCTGTTGCTGTGACCTCAAAGCTCAAACAAAAGAAACACTGGCTTGGATCTACACAAGATATCATGTCTTTGCACCTCTTCAAGTAGCACACCTCAGTCCCACTTTCAACAGCAGCCGGTAGCGGAACCAATGGGCTCCACGGTGATCAAATCGGAACATTTGGTTGGCAGTTGAAGGAAAGTGATTTCACTGTGGAGATTTGGCCAAAAAATGCAACAGATGCTACTAAATAGTTCAAGGGCCTCAAGAGGATGCTCTTCTTGGAGTCTGCCCAAGTCCGTCCTGGCTGTCCATCAGAAAATGCATAAAATAATGCACTGACATGTGCGGAAGCTTATACTCTCATGTCGTGTGCTCAATAAACCAAACCTGACATTGCCATAGTGAGTAAGTGTTTGCTTTTGTTGCGGCTGACCTGGCATGTTCAAGTCCCTGGGGTCAACCCATGATTTTAAAGAGGCACGTTGGATGGACAAGGGAGCAACAAACAAGGAGTCTTGCAGACCGAAACTGTTCAGCCGCAACTTGCCTCCCCGCCATAGAATGAGGTGTTCTTCACAGGCGTGCGGTTGGTTGGAACAAACCCAGGCGTGACCTCTCAAACCAGCGAGGGCCTCGCCTGTGCAGCAGACGCCTCTCATACAGTTTTGTGTAGCTTGTAGCTGACTCCTAGCATAGACGTTATTTTGGTGCCATGTGGTTTCACATTTAAACAACGTCCGCGCGTGTAGAGAGAGTTTTGGGAACTCAGAGAGGGAGATGGAGAGGGAACGGTACATTGAAAATAAACACATATTATTACTGTAATATGTTAATTAAGATTCTATAATTGAGCACAACACACTTTGTAACGTTGCTGTTTGCCCTGGTCGTGGTCGTCTAATCGCAATTAAGTGTATTGGCTGGAATGGTTGGTTTGCGCGTTTTCTTTTTGACCTCTCCACGTACCTTTTCTTTGATTGCTTGGGTTTTTCTCTTAGTTGTGCTTGGGCCGGATTCTCGTGTTTGTCCATTGACATGTTGACGTGGTGCTAGGCGCGTGACATGATAAAAGTCGGCATATCATGGGATCGAATTTCCATGAATTTCCAACATAACTTGTGTTGGCTTGCGCTGCTGTAGGCGTCCAGAACACTGAACACCAACCCATTTTCCTGTCCACGTAATTAGTCTTTTATGGGCCGCATTGGGGTGTCATTTCTTGCAGACCTGCTGACCCTCATGACAACATCTAGTTTTTGTATTGCATCTGGCGTGGTTGTGCACCCAGCGCTAAGAGATGCTAAGAGCAAAAGACATGAATCATGCCATGGGCAAGGGGAACTTGAAAGGGAATGTAACGGCATAATCTAGCAGATCAGGTATAGACACACCAATGCCTCAATGCCAATTCAATATCGTTGATTTGGCCGAAATGCATCAAGGCTTGGAAGATGTTGTGCACTGGACCCTTTTCGAGCCCCAAAGCATCCTATGTTGGACGCCAAGGGGGCCAAGGGTGAGCAGAGCAGAACATGCAATTGAGTTTTGCTTACTATTCATGCATTGCTAACGTTGTTTACCCCAAGACTGTGACTACATGTGCCTTTGCAAGCTGTGCTTGCTGCAGGCCTTGCTTGCATTTCACAAGTCCATTGTGGATTATAGTCTATTGAGGCTTCTTTGGCGCCAGGCTCAGCATGTTTGTTGGCAACGGTCACCAATTTGCAATTTGGACACCGGCTTTGTGCCCCATGCAAAGCCATTATGCAATCTCTACAAACTACAAACTAAGGTGCGGGTGGGCTACCTACGTAGAAGCAAAAGCTCGATTGACAACAGGAAGCTCAAAGGTGGCTGAGAGTTCTACTTGGGCATAGTTTGTAAAAGATCCATTGAGCAAAGTGCAAAAGGTCAGCGCTCTCGATCTTTGAGCCAAAATGCCAACTGGAAACTGTCAGAGTCATTGTTCTTCCTTAAGGGTGCCTAGCCTTATGACTAAATTTGACTGTAAATATTTGAGATTCTGCATCCGCTCTCACCAACGATATCAATCCCCAAAACGGCCTATGTGAAAGCTTCCACGCACGGGCGGGCCCCCCAGTTTTGCAGTCGCCTAGTTGGCCAGATCATGCCAGATCCACTTTGCGATACTTCGGTCTCAAGTTCATGAGTTGCCAAATCCAAAGATGTTTCGCCTTCTTACTTAGATCTCAGCATGTGAGAAGCCAGAGGCCACCTCCTTGCTGAAGAAGCTCAGAAATTGGTGCACGCTTTCGCACTTGACTCAGGTGAAGCAGATTGAGTCAGTTCAGCTTCAGTGTGGTTTGGTCAATGAATTGCTCCGGTTTTGGTTGATCGGGCACCCTTGCGGCACCTGTGGCGATATTGATCAAAGAGATTGTAACATCGGATGATTGGGGTGAGGAAACTCGAGCAGAAGCATCACATTCTCAGATTCTAGCATTCTCAAAGACTTGTTTGATACTTCGGATTCATTTCATGCCAGTGAGGCATGTTTTCTCCGATTGGCAAGCTGCCACAGCAAAGGTGCGGTGCATTTGCTTGGTAACCTATACTTTATGAGCACATGTCACATATCACTTGTTGCCCGAGTCAAGCCAGAAGGACATCTCAGTCTGCAATTAGTTGACTATCCATCCATTCGATCTATGAGGCAACTAGGGACTAGCCAATAAGCCGTGGATATACTGAGACGAAGTGAACGCTCAAATTACCTGACAATTGGAATCGCATTCTGGTGAATTTTCATCTTGAGGGTGCTATGTCTACATTGTAAAGTTTTCCAAAGTTTCTGCATTTGAGCTATTCGTAGCTTGACACAGGTGTGGTTGCCCTGGGAGTGTGATGTCCCCGCAACATATCTCACCATCTTGAGGTGAAGGCTGCAGTTTGTGAAGAAGGGCTCCGCTGCGGCAGGTGTGTTGAGATTCGCACCAAAAGTGGATCGAAAAGGAAAGAGGAAAAAGGGCGCCAATTTCCCTAAAGAAACCCAATCCCTGACCTGCCCCCTACCTCTGCTACCTTTTCACCTCCTAGCGCCTCGTTCCCCTGTCCAAAAATAGATTAAACAAAAGAACCAGGAAAGGCAATTCAAACCAGCAACAAGAGAGGATGTCTGAGTGTTTCACCTCTTTGACCCTTGAACGCTGGAGGTTCGCAGCAGGGCACTGGATCCGAGAGCTGGAGAAAGCTGATCTCAGTCTAGTCCTGCTTGCGTGGCGCCACCTGGTTGAAAGAATTCAGAGGCATCACTGAGGATCGGATGCTGTCAAGTCCTGTGGCCAATCTCAGGCTTTTGCCATAGCGAACAAGTGCTGTACGCCCAAAACTCAACTGAGACCCAGGTTGCATCAGAGCAACATAACACTTTCCTTGGTTTTTTTGCGGGGAAGTTCATCTCGTCAGGCGAAGCTACAGAGGCTGGACCCTCAGCGCAGCTAATATAATAGCATCGGAACAGGTCAAAGCGCCTGTATGAAGTTGCAGATGCTGAAAGTTTTGGGGCCTTTCATGATCTACAAGGGTTGGTGTAGGACTTGATGTTCATGGAGTCAGATTGATGACCGGGCTTTTGCAGGTCCGGCAGGCCCAATCAAAATATTATAAGATATGTAATTTATGGAAAAGTACACACTCAAAGAGATGGACATGGGATAATGCAAATATATGACAGACGATGACACAATCCCCAAATCCTGATGCAGGCTATTCGCAAGCAAAGAGCGACAAGTAACAGACCACTCCAGACTCAAAGCAGACGTCGGCTCAGATGCATAGGGTTGCACCAAGTTTTGTCTATTGACGTGTTGTATCTTTTTTCCGAGGAGCGATCTCTTCGTGCTGCATCTGCGGCGGTTCTTCGGAGTCTTAATCTCGGAAAACTAGTAGACGAAGGAACAACGACCGCTGCTTTTTATATAGTCGACTATGTTTGACCAGAAGAGTTCCATTTGGTTTCAAGTTGCTCACAAGGCCGGAGGAACACAAACTATTTACTGTACTTCATGGCCTGGCGTGACGCTGTGGATAAACATGAAGAGGCTTTGCAAAATTCCGAGGCCAGTCCAAGCAGCACCTGAAATATGAATTATCGGAAAGGGGTAGTAGAAATGCTACAGCAAGCTTGCGGACTGGATGGCGTTTGCCACAGTCTTTGCACTTGGCTCGGGTATATTCTTTAAGTTGTTTTCTTCATTCAGCAGGCGCAGCACGCAGCTGCATATCGACAAGGTGCTTGCAAGGCCAACTGCGAAGGAAGCCCAGGTCACCAGATGATTGAACACTGCAGATATCAGGCGGCAACACTTCTCCAAGACGAGTACGGGCCTCATTTGTTTGGTTGAAAGGCAGACGACACCATTGCTGCACTCGAATGGCTATTTGTGATGGGTGCTGTGTGTCAGATATATATATATATATATCCCCGAGAAGTTGTGCGCAGACCAGTGCGAACATCCAGTTGTGAGGAGAGCGGTTTGGGACTTTGTATTCAACTACATCATAACATAACAGTTTGCCATGTCCATGGCCTAGAGTGTTTCCACTGTGTTCGTGCTCCCAATCTATTGTGTTCTGCATTGCTAGAAAATACTTTGACCACATAGACGAGTGCAATGGATACACATGGCTGACGGGGGCCTCAGTGCTCAGTATTTGAGCAGCAACCCTGATGTGGTGGCCAAAGAGGCTCCTGGAGATTCCATCAGCAGCCTTGCATGGTCACCGGTACAAGATGTCATTGCAGCAGGCTCTTGGGACAAGTCTATTTACATTTGGGAGGTGAATGGCCAGGATATGCTTGCGCGGACGAGCTATGTGCTGCAGGCACCGGTCCTTTCCTGCAGCTTCAGCAGTGATGGACTGCATCTCATTAGTGGTGGCTGTGATCACAAGGTTACAATGCGTGACCTGCAAGCACAACAGACGATTGAATTGGGTCACCATGAAGAACCGGTCAGGTTTGTTTCTGCACTTGAAGAGCTCAAACTAGTGGTGTCCGGCAGTTGGGACAAGACCTTGTGCTTCTGGAGCCCTCAACAGTCCAAGCCGGTCTTGAGCGTTCCACTGCCAGAGCGGGTCTTTGCTATGGATGTGAAGTATCCGTTGATGGTTGTAGGATGTGCTGATCGGCAGGTGCTTACCTACGACTTGGCGCAGGGTTTGAAGACACAGTTGAACTCAACAAACTCAATGTTTAGTGGTCTCAAGATGCAGACTAGATCTGTCTCTTGCTTCCCTGATAGAACAGGTTTCGTGCTTGGTGGCATTGAGGGGAGATGCTCCGTGAAGGGCTTGGATGATCAGTCCAAGACTTTTACCTTCAAGTGCCATCAGACACAGGGCTCCATCAGTGCAGTAAACGCATTAGACTTTCATCCAGCCAAGCCATCCACGCTGGCTTCTGTAGGGGGTGACGGTAGTTTCATCTTCTGGGAAACTACACAGAGAAAGCTCCTGAGGAAGTTCGATGCCAGCAGTATGTCGCTCACCGCAGGGAAGTTCAATTCCACAGGAAGCCTTTTTGCGTATGCTGTGTCTTACGATTGGAGCAAGGGACATGAGGCCTACCATGAGAACTTGCCACGGCAAGTTGTTGTTCATTCCTGCAAGGAGGATGAGGTGGCTTGCAAGACGTCGGAATCATAAAACAAGGAGACAAGCAATGCCTTGGCGCGGAGAAAATGAGAGAGCGAGAGAGGGAAAAAGAAAGGAGAGCACGCGAGTATGAGAGAGGGAGAGAGGGAGAGATAGAGGCTTATTCATGGGGATTTGCTTTTCCTACAGGGCTAGACTACCTGCAAGAATCTGGGAGCGCATTGGATTTGAAGAGTTTGAATGTGTTTGAATGTTGTGTCATTTTCTGCCGTGGGACCTGCTACGCTATTAGGCCATGTGCGCCATTGACATTTCGGCGAGGTGTGGATGCATTGGCATTGGCGAGGGGTGTTGGCAAAAGAACATACAAGAACCCCCTCTCCTTCAAACCAGCAGGCCCAAGAGACTCAAACAAACGAAGCCATGGTAAACCGTTGTGGCTTGCAGTTCAAACAAGGTAGCAAACCGTGGGTTTGTAGCTTCAGTTCACAGGAGCTTTGCTGCAGCTTTGCTGGGGCGCCTGGCGCAACAGCAGTGCAGGTCCAATGGCACTATGATTTGCAATAGAACATTATATACAGTATGACATTTTATACATCAAAAGAAACACTTGGAGTGACGCCCTTCGCAAGGCAAACTACTTTGGACTTTGAGATCTGTGTTCAGGGCCCACGAAGCACAATCCATAGCACATCGCTCAGGATTCAGAGTGTACTTTGACCCATCACTAGTGGACAAGTTGAGCAGTTGGCCCAAGCTTGCTGCAGGTACGGACAACGTTTTCAGCTTGGAAGCACGAGTGCAGGCGCCATTGAAGTAGCATAAAAGCGTGTTGAGCCATGGACCGGCACATCCAACTGGCCTTCATTAAACGCCGGTGCCAGCCAGGACATGCCAAAGTCTGCTGAGGGATGAACAGTCAAAGGCGAAGAAATGGTTTGTCGAAACGATGTATGAAATCACGAAAGCTAGCACCAGCTAGCTGGAGTTGTTCTTGCTTTAGCAAGTGAGGGGCTGGAATCCTCGAGAGCGCCGCATCGCGTGAAAACTTCATATGTAGGGGGGCCGCACCCCCCCACCCCGCGGGTTCAACTCCTCCTTGGGACGTCTCTGGGACGTGTGTATTTCCGTTGGCAGGGGGCTGACTGTTCCTGTGGCGGCAGGATTTGGACCCTCACCCCTGCCCTGCTGGCTTTCGTCACCAACCCTCGGCCTCAACTCTACTACTTGTACGTCCACTGTTTGAAGAACTCGAGAAATGTACAAGAGCACTACGCACATGAAGGTCCTCAAACTCAAATGTTATAGTTCCAGACCTCCAAAGTCTCTCAAATACCGTATCACGAAAAGCTACGAAAAGCGACTATATATATAAGCTTAAGGACTCAAGGATTGTTCGACCTTTAAACATACCTTCGGATTCCATCTAAACCTCTTGACTCGTTGCAGACACACACCATGCAGAACCTAAGTGGAGAATTGCATGAGCCAAGCAAGTTGTCTATAGGTGTATTGTACATTATTCTTGTGTTCTTATTTTTACTACTCCGGGATGCTTGTGAATGCACATGCATAAAGAAAGCAGCAGACTTGGCTTTGTCCGAGGAAACTATATACAGTTACCTTATACAGACTTCTGAACAATCAGAAGTGTGTCACGGCAAAAAATGAAGTGCTTCCGCCCCATCAGCTTTCGGGTATTGGCTGGAATCAGCAGCGAAACTGGCAGGTCAAGTTCGTGCGGCTGTGTTTGGCAGCTGCTTTCTTTGTTCGACGCCAAGAATTTAGAAGCGTCAAGATGATCCACAGTTGTGTGCATTGATGTCGTTTCCGCTACCTTTTCCAACGACCAAGGGCTGGCAACTAGTGTCCTCCGCTTCAAGCTTCTTGCGCAAAGTCGTACAGGTCTCACAGAGAATCAATCTTGTTGTTGTTACAAAGCGTGACAACACTGGGAAATGTTTGAGAAATATTTGCAAAGCACGGTTGGATCCCATGAAAGGCTGTGTGAACTTCCCACTTTCCATGATAGGCCACTGCTGACGCTAGATGTCAAGCGGCCAGTGTAGAGGCTGCTGGCTCAGTGACAGTTTCAACAAGAAGGCAAAGACAGGTTGTGAGGACCTTTGGTATTCATGGTGCTTCTCAGACGAGAACGGGGTTTGAATCAATTATCACCTCAGGTGTTGTCCGTGGTGGTGAAGGAATGGGGGGTGCTGACCAAAGAAGTTCGTGCCACTCCAACTCAAATAAAGAAGGCTGGGTTTGAGGTGGATATATGTTCATGATTCATGCAATTTTAAGCTTTGTGTTGGTTAATATAGACTGCCTGTACATGCCTGGACCATTTTGAGCGTATACTATCTTGACCGTAGTTAGCAGAGCATTGCGTATGCGGGCGTGTTCACATGTTTTTTCGTCAAAGTTGTTTTCAACAAAGTGTCAGGCAATGCTTCAGCAGCCGGACCTGTTTGCAATTCTGGAAGCCTCAGCCTCAGCTTTTGCTGAAAGCCTCACTATTTTCTGACGACCTGGGGTGGTTTCTTTCAAATGTTTTTCTGCGATTCGTGTTGGTGTCTCTCATCTCTGGTAAAATTCGTGGTTCTGTGATCATTTGCGATGATGTGGAGCGCTTCTTCAAGGAAGCTTCCCCCGCCGCCTTGTAGGGTGGCGGGGGGAGCTTCCTTGAAGAAGCACGAGCTATCCTGCGTCCTGTTGGTAGTAGTGGTAGCTGCCTCTCCCTTACTTAGCTATCGTTTGCTACTACTATATAGCTACTTCCTACCTCCACTCGCGGCCTAGCTCCCCTTTAGAAAAGGTCATTTTTGTTTGTGTCAAACACCTTGGGTGGCTTCTGCCTTCCGCCGCTTCTTTGACCTTGCCACGGCTCTTACTGTCTCCGTTCTGTGCCGTAGATCTTGCCAAGCTACTACTAGCTAGAAGCTACTAGGTCATCACAAGTAGGTTGGAGGCCATCGCTACTAATTAGAAACAAGAAGCTATCCATGGCACCCTTCTGGCGATAACTTTGTTGTTTCAGTCGGTGTTGACCTGCCTTCAGCGGGCACCTTGTACTTGCAAAGTCCAACATTCGAGGGCATTCCATTGGACAGGGCAAAGGGCAGAAGGTTAAGTTTCCCTAAAAATCTAAGAACCCAATCATTAGGAGCAAGGGCGCTACTAAGAACCCAATCATTAGTGCGCGCGCTTCTTCAAGGAAGCTCCCCCCGCCCTCGGGGAGCTTCCTTGAAGAAGCTTGAGCAATCCTACGTCCTAGCTAGGAGCAGCTAGTCGCCCATACTTAACTATGGGCGGGCTCAAAAATCGCAGTATGTGCTGGTAGTCCGCAGAAGTTCTGCTTGATCGCCGAGGCTTGGAAGATGTTATGCGCTGGGTCTTTTGCAAGTTGCAGCGCATCTTGTGCTGGGCACCAAGCCTCCGAAAGCATTCATGGGCGGTGAAGAGAACGTGGCACAACAAACAAATGAGACATCAGTTTGTTGCAGCACTGAGCAGTATCCGCCGCTTTTTCCATTTGCAGTTGGCATTCAGTGCATTGCCATTGGCCAAGAGCATGACAAAAGCGTAGCTAGTACAAGCCACGCGCTTTGCAGGCGTTGCTTGCCTTTCACAAATCCGTTGTCGATTATAGCTTCTTGCGGCTTGTTTGGAGCCAACCTCAGCATTGCCGTTTCACATTTTGGACTTTGGCTCCAAACACTACTAATCACTACCACATCTTCGCTACAAACTAAGGTGTGGATGGGCCACCTACGTTGAAGCAAGAGTACATTTGATGACCAGATGTTCAAAGGCAGCTGAATCAGCCTGGTTGGGTGGGAATAGTTTCCGGAAAGCAGGGCATCAGCTGCTCAGCGGCTACAAGTGTCTTCTTGTGTAGGGTTCCCGGAATGTAGAAACAGGCTACATCCTTGCTGGAAAAGTTCAGGAGGTGGACCACACTGGCGTCGGCAACTCAGGCTTTTGAACTGGTGCATTTACTGTAATGGTGCGGAGCAATATACTGTAATATGCATCACTGCAGTTTGGTTGTTTGATCGCTCCACCTATGGACGCCCACGGCTGGTTTACGGGTCTATATGAGTTAGTATGTTTGCATGTCAAGTGATTTGTGTTATCCACCATGCGGTCGTGTGCACATTGGTTCTACTGACTACTGAAAGCTAGTTGATCGCCCGAACTAGATTCATGCCAGTGAGGCAAGCTTTCTCCAATTGGCAAGCTGTCACTGCCCAAGCATGCATGCAGCATGTGCTTGCAAATCTGCGGGACATGTTCAACCCAGCACAGAAAAGGCAGAGCACCTCAGCAGGTGAGCATCCAAGAAATCACCCTTCCAGGAAGAGGATGCTTTGAACTGCCACATGCCCCCCCCACGGAAGTGCAATGTTGCAATACTTGTGAAACGAGTGTTTAGCTTGTCTGAGAGTAGCTTGCTTTGCGGCCGTGAAGCGGTCTCACCATCTTCAGGTGAAAGCTGCTGGAGTGCTTCGCTCCGGCAGGCACGGCGGGTCGCGAATAGCGATGGACACCAATAAATATATGTATATATAATATGTTTTTGCGATTGCCTCCAACCTACGGTAGGTTTTTGTGCTTTGCTTTTGGTGAGAAGCTTCCTTCGAAATCCTTCAAACATTTGTTGAAGGCTTGCAACAGCAGAGCACTGGACACGAGAGCTAGAGAAAGCTGACCTGAGCCAAGTCCTGCTGGCCTGGCGCCACCTGGTTGCGTTTGAAGGAAGTGTTCGGTTTTGTTGGGCCCTTTGTACCACAGCTGCCGTAAGCTTTTCATGTTTGCTGCCGTGGGTTGTCGCGAGCCAGCTGGAGTTGACGGTTGGCTGTGGGAGGTGGAGTGCTAGTGGATAATGGAGGTCTTTTTCGCTGGAGAGCAACGGACGCAGACAAGGGCAAAGTAGGAAGAGACGATAAAGAGAACAGAAGGGCTGAACAGTTACCATGTCGGAGAAGCACAAAGAAGCTCACTGACATGCTGGAAGAAGCCAATCAAAATGAGTGTCTCAGTCTCATCCTAAAGTCGGTCTAGATTCTAGATGCGTGACCGGGCAACTCAAAAACACAATCCCGCCACAAGACTTAAGGCCTAGGGATAGTTTGCCGTGGGACCAAAGGAACGCCAACATCTTCATGAATCCACGAGGGATAAATTTCGATGACACAACAAGAGTCGTACTTCGCTTGCTTCATTGCAAAAGAGTTTGGAAGTTTATGCAAGTTTGCTGCTCGCCTCTCTATTTTCCTCCTTTTGGGCTCGCTTTGTCCAAGTCTCCCTGGAAGTGTGTTTGCTTTGCTTGCCCTTATCAGGCTACTCCATTCCGCGAGGGTTTGAGTCATTTGCTTCTCTGCCAGTTGTTGCGAGACTGTTGTCAAGTTGTTCAGCAGCCACTAAACTCCTCCATAACTTTTGATCCGTGATTTGTTCATTGCCAATGGTGATGCACTTGTTGATCCCTCATGAACATAGGGGCTGAAACTCCATAGCACATGGGCAAGATGTCGGCTTAAGAATGGCCTCTCCCCCTTGCTTGGCCTTTCACTATATACTATATTTACTTTGCTTATGTGTTGCGATGTTTTTAACTTCAGCCCCTTGATTAAAAGAATTACTTTACTTTGAGTGATCCGAATCATGGCATTGTACTTTGCTGATAGCCGACGGTTCTTCTGCTTCAACATCACCTTTTGCTTCATCACCAAAAAAGTCTATTTGGCATATATTCTGGCAAATATGTTAATTAGCATTCTATCTGGCAGATTCTTGCATTCTACCTGCCGTATTTCCGGCATATTTTTGGCATTCTTTGTGGCACTCATTCCGCTACTCTTTCTGGCACATGTTCTCGATTCAATCTGGCAAAAACTCCGGCATTGCATGTTGCATATTGGTAACATGCTTGCGACATGTGTTCTGACATTTTTCTGGCAGGTATGACTCCGCCATTCTATCTGGCATAATTGCGGAGATGCTGGTGACCCGGTGGCGCCCACTGCGATCTAGCGCTCGCGGCCAGGGTCCGGCGGTGCCCATTGCGATCTAGCAGATCTAGCATTCGTAGTTGAGGCCGGGCTGTGCCCATTGCGATCGAGCGGTTGCGGTTGAGGTCCGGTGCCCACTGCGATCTGTCGCTGGGGGAGAGGAGGAGGGGAGGAGAGGACAGTGACAGCTTTGATAAAGTTTGGCAAGCCTCACGTCGTGGCAAAACCTTAAGCCTTAAGAGAAATAGGATTGCCACAACGCATGCAGCGCGACTGGCAATCAGTGGGCGGTTGCCAAGTTCCAGCCCACTTGGTGTTAATACATGTTAATACAACTTAAATCTCCGTGGCAATATCCACTATAAAATCGGCTCACAGAACGCTTTACAATAGACCCCTCAAGGGGATGCTCGATTATTGAATAGTGAATTGGTGGTGTTTTTGATGCATATATATATATATATAGACACGAACGTCTCCAAAAAATATGCCAATCAACCAAGCTCTCTGTCTTCTCAACATTCATCAAGGCCGTGCAACGTGGCCAATCTCAGGCTTCTGCCATAGCGAACAAGTGCTGTACGCCCAAAACTCAACTGAGACCCAGGTTGCATCAGAGCAACATAACACTTTCCTTGGTTTTTTTGCGGGGAAGTTCATCTCGTCAGGCGAAGCTACAGAGGCTGGACCGTCAGCGCAAGCTAACATAATAGCATCGGAACAGGTCAAAGCGCCTGTATGAGGTTGCAGATGCTGAAAGTTTTGGGGCCTTTCATGATCTACAAGGGTTGGTGTAGGACTTGATGTTCATGGAGTCAGATTGATGACCGGGCTTTTGCAGGTCCGGCAGGCCCAATCAAAATATTATAAGATATGTAATTTATGGAAAAGTACACACTCAAAGAGATGGACATGGGATAATGCAAATATATGACAGACGATGACACAATCCCCAAATCCTGATGCAGGCTATTCGCAAGCAAAGAGCGACAAGTAACAGACCACTCCAGACTCAAAGCAGACGTCGGCTCAGATGCATAGGGTTGCACCAAATGTTGTCTATTGACGTGCTGTATTGTTCTTTTTTCCGAGGAGCGATCTCTTCGTGCTGCATCTGCGGCGGTTCTTCGGAGTCTTAATCTCGGAAAACTAGTAGATGAAGGAACAACGACCGCTGCTTTTTATATAGTTGACTATGTTTGACCAGAAGAGTTCCATGTGGTTTCAAGTTGCTCACAAGGCCGGAGGAACACAAACTATTTACTGTACTTCATGGCCTGGCGTGACGCTGTGGATAAACATGAAGAGGCTTTGCAAAATTCCGAGGCCAGTCCAAGCAGCACCTGAAATATGAATTATCGGAAAGGGGTAGTAGAAATGCTACAGCAAGCTTGCGGACTGGATGGCGTTTGCCACAGTCTTTGCACTTGGCTCGGGTATATTTATTTTCTTTAAGTTGTTTTCTTCACTCAGCAGGCGCAGCACGCAGCTGCATATCGACAAGGTGCTTGCAAGGCCAAAACATGAGAGCGGATAAGCAACCTCAGCCCACTTCCACATGCTAAATGCTCCAAATTTACAGCTCTATGCAGGCGGCAAAACTTCTCCTTGAAAACGGGCAGAGGTCTTAGCTTCGCACACACACTTTTTTTTGTTTGTATATGATCAAAAATGTGCTTGTGGGTAAACGTATAGGAGCACCGGAGCACCCTGATTTTGCAGAGGTTGTGCTTTGGCTGTAGTGCGCTGTGTGGGATTTTGTTGTGCCTGGATCTGTCAGACGTTTAGGCAATGCTTTTTGCAGACATTTCGAGGAGGCATTGATTGAAGTATGCCACTGTAGCTCACTCCAACGAAGTGGCAAGCTGTATCCTTCATTAACTTGGCAGGAGCTTTACTGCGTTTTTGCTGGGGTGCCTGGCGCAACGGCTATGCAGGTTGGATGTGTCTAGGTTGCTTGGAAAAGTCAGATCAGCTTCGTTGACAGGCAAGCTACTTCGGACTTTGGGATCAGTGTTCAGAGCCCATGAAGCGCAATCCAAAAGATGGATGGCTCATCGCTCAGAATTCGCATGAAAATTCAGACTGTATCCACATCATTGGCAAAGTTTGCTGCAGGTATGGGTGACGCTTTCAGCTTGGAAGCAAGAGTGCTGCAAGAGCTCGCTTCTGGCAGAAGAGTCTGCGTGGTCCCAAGCTGTGGGATTGAGCCCAGACAACTGGCCTCCAACCTACTAGCGATGGTCTCTACCCTAGTAGCTTCGTGCTACTAGTAGTAATGGCCTCTAACCTAATAGGAATGGCCTCCACCCTATTAGTAGCGATGGCCTCCAACCTACACACACACACACACTTTATAGTACTTGTTTGATCTTATTTATGTACTGTTGGTGCGCTGTAGGTGGCCTTGGTCGCATCCACTCGCCTGTCCAAAAAGTACTATTTCACCGCGTGGCAGGTGCGGCAAACTCAACCGTGACGGATTGGATTGGTGCTGTCTATGTCACACTGAAAGCAAAGCCATCATTGGGGCCATGTTGTGCACTCTGGTGGTTAGGCCGCTACGCAGCGCCGGGTTGCCGACGAGTCAGTGGAGGCATTGCAATGGCAAAGCTTTGCAGCCAACTTCATTGGTAGCAAAACGCGTTCGCAAAGGTTGCATGCATTTGCACAACTTCACACACACACGGAGTTGATCTATGTTGATTTGAACTTTGGAAGGCTCTGTCGCGTCAGCTTGCGGAGGGAATGCAGATTGCTGTTGCGTGCACTTCTGCAGCCTTGAAGTGCCAGTCTCTGCTATTTTTCTCTCCCTTGGTTGGCCATGTCCTGAATGACGATGATGATTAGATATCACTAGAAAGCTCAGGCAAGGCTACAGTTTGCTGCTTCAGCATGCCTGGGATGCTTGGATTCAGGCAGGGTTACACCTTTTACACTTGGGTGCCTTTGAATTTGATGTAGAGGCTCGAGGCATCACAAGGACGGACATTCTTCTTCTTTTGCTCAGCATTCTGCTTCTCAAGGCTTTGCCTCGGATGCTTCGCCTTACCACTTCAGGGGCCTTGTCTGTGCCACCGTTGCCCTTAAAGACATCATGGCGGAGAGAGGACGCTTTGTGATATATCACGAAAGCTAGCGAAGCTAGCTGGAGTTACTCTTGCGATAGCAAGGTTTCTTTCGATCGGGTGCAAATCCTAACCCCTGATTTTTCAGGTCGAAGCCCCCCCCCTCCCCCCCTCCCTCTCACTCTCACTCTCAGTCTCACTCTCAGTCTCACTCTCACTCTCACTCTCACTCTCACTCTCACTGTCTCTCTCTCTCTCTCTCATCTCTCTCATCTCTCTTTCATCTCTCTCTCATCTCTCTCATCTCTCCCTCATCTCTCATCTCTTTCTCATCTCTCTCTCATCTCTCTCTCCTCTCTCCTCTCTCCTCTCTCTCTCTCTCTCTCCTCTCTTCTGTCTCTCGTCTTTCCGTCTCTCTTCTCTCTCTTCTCTCTCAGGAGGATCCGGGCAAAGAGCCACATAGGACTCTTCACCTGGAATCGTTTGCCCCGCCGAACTTGTGCAAGGCGTCCTGCCTTCTGCCTCCCCTCTCCCCCTCCTTGTCTTCCTCTCCCTCCCTCCCTCCCTCCCTCCCTCCCTCCCTCCTCCCTCTTCGCACTTCCGACAGTCCGCTCTGCAGGTGGATCTTTGCGATGCCACCGCGACGTCTCCTTGACTGCCTCCAAAAAGAGCGCATGTTTTTTCCTACCTCGCTGCCCTCCACTTTCCCATTCTGGAGCGCTAGCTTTCGCCCCCCCCTTGGCCTCAAGTCTACATATATATATATATACATATATATATATATAGAGTCCAGTGTTGCGCGGGAGGTTTTTCTAAAAGGTTCTCCTGACCTCTACCAACTATGCTGCATACAGGATTTGAGCTTGCAAAGAGCCATGCTGCTCGCCTGGCATTCGGCAGCTGTGGTCCGCATCTCACCCCAGCATCAGGAGCAGAGTAGCTCAACAGCCTTGACAGCAAAAGGAATTTTGCTTTACAGTACTCTTCTAGGTGGAAGTGTTGCCGGCCAAGCTGGCACATGAAGTGAGACTGCAAATATCTCCTTTGAGGGCATCGTGGCTAAGAGAGGACACGGACACGCTACAACTGGTGTTTTTTCAGCTCTCTTCCACCTGCAGTGTTAGCTGAGTCGAAGGACTTGCAGTTCCAGCGGGCCATACTATTCGCTTGGCACATGGCGGTGCTCGTAGCATGCTCAGTGGGTTTTCCCTTTGTCAGGCAGGTCAAAGCTGGATTGCGTATAGTCTTGGAAGCCCTTACTTTTAGATCTTTTAGTGACAGCGGGTGGCATACGGTATACTAGTGCGCTTAAAACAATTTCGTATTGCAATTTGTTACGTTTCGGAAGGCAGGGTGCAGGGGCAATGGTGAGGGTACCGCCTCCAGTGCTAGCAATGTCGGTTGCTACAGGGTGCTGGTTAACAAGGCAGCGGAGGGAGAAAAACAGACAGGTGCAATGGACCCTTTCAGGGGGCCAGAGTGCTCACACTCTCGCTGAGGTGGTTGAGTATTCATCCGACTTGCGGCTGTCATGGCCTTAGATTCTGTATCGCCGAGTGCGTATCCTTGCCGTGCGTCAGGCTTCAGCAGCGGTTGACGTCTGCTGCATCTCATGTCTTCCGCGTGACGACATGCCAGCAGGCGAGCGAGCACTCGCTTGTGCACTTTCTGTTCGCACCACTCCCCAGGCAACTGAGCGCCTTCCATGTTAGTCCTGGGCGTGTGCTAGCTGTAAGACGCAGTCCGACGTACTGCGTGGTGTGTGTAGTGCTGTAGGTCCCACCCCAACCCCCAGAATGCAGATCATGAGAGTGAGCTTGTTAGTGCTGCAGTGTAGTGATGTAGTAGGCCCCACCCCCTCCAGTGGTGAGTGATGTTTTTTAAGAGTGCGCAAGTGAGTGTCCGGCCCAGCGGGCTGGCTGACATATTTTAATCCACCGTGGTTGGCTTTTCCCAAATCAACATAAATCAACCAAACTTGCTGAAGCAATCCCGATCACACATCCGGGTTCATAGGATTTGAAAGATGTGAGCGTTAATTATTCGAAGGGGAAAAAGTTGGTACATTACCCCCAAGGCTAGCCCACCCCATTGTGGGTGCAACACTTGTTTACAAGTCCTTCATATACAGTGGCTACTTTGCGGCAACAATATTTTTACCTTTCAACTGTCACTTTCGTAATTCCTGCGCTTGACTTTGACTACAAAAGTGGTCGATGCATGTGGCTTTCGCACGCATAGTGAAGCTGAGAAGAGGCCGAGCAGTCAGAGGGCTGGATGCGGAGAATTTTGCTTTGCTGGCGAGTCCGGTGCTTGGATCAAGTGTATAGAAGGCCACTTATATACAGAAGCTTTTCTGTAGATAGCCGAAGTTGCGTGTGCGCCCATTTCTCAACAGGTATCAACCTTGCAGCGGTCACAGGACCTTTTGTTCGCTCCGATGTCAACTTGAACAAGATCAACGTTGCTGCCAGCTTTGCAGGAACAAGTCCGTCGTTTGATTGGTAGCCTTCAAGCAGCAGAGAAGGCGTTTTCTTTGCGGCTATGAGCTGTTGCCAGATTAAATCTTCCCGTCCCCAACAACAATGTAAGCAAGGGAGCTGCAAGATCCTGCATTCGCTCAATCTTGCATATCATACCCTTCAATTATCTTCGACTACCAATTCCGTCCAATTCCAATCTTTGCAGAGATTCTGCAAAGACCGTTTGTCAAAGTATGATGTATTGCCCGACACTTCATGGATTTGGGCACCATAGTCTCCATTCTGCAGGCAAGGGGTGTGTGTGTATATATCTATACCCCAGTTTCTTTTTTTGCTCGCCCCTTTTCTGTGCTATGATGTGCTCACGTGAACCATTGCCGCAAGTCTTTTGACTTCGGCTTGCGGAGCTTCTCGGGGAGGTCCAAGATGTCTCCATGGAACCGTGCACGTCCTCCGCAGCGAGTGCACTCCACTTGTGCTCCTTTGCGGGCCATCGTGTGAGTGACGTGCCCGTGCCATGCTCCTCCAACAAAGCTATTGAAAGTTTCTTCCCGGCATCTCGCCAGGATGTAGCTCTTGCACTCAGTGCACCTCAAGTAGGCCTTGTCCAAACGGGAGATGGTGAACTCCCCGCCTCGACTCCCTTCTGAGCTTCCAAGAGGTCATGGATGACCTCAAACCTTGTCTTCTTGGCCTGAGCCTGGGGCACCCAATGCTGGCGAGTGGACTCCATGGCTGTTTTGAGCTCAGTGAGGAGGCTCTTGGTGTGAAGCCTTTGCTTGCAGTGGGAGCATTGAACTCCAGAGCGAAAAGGCATTCACATGTGTCCCTGGTGATCCGGAGTGGCCAGGGGTTTGCCCAAGATTTCCTTCTTGTGCTGGAGGAGGGGAACCTTGTGAGGAGCTGCTCCTTGCTCAGGTCGGTGCAAGAAGTGTGGGCGGTCCTTGAGCAAAATGCTCATGCGCTCAGCCGCAACATGCAAAACATCCCTGGCATCTTCGTCGATGTGTTTTTGAAGGCTGAGGATTTCCTCATTGCGAGACGCCGTAGCAAACCGGTGTGCCACTCTGCCCGCATCTTTCTGAAAGGCCTTTCTGTTGGCATTGGTGTTGTTCTCAGACTTGCCAAAAAGGAGAGGATTGACATAGGCAAAGTCGTCAACGTCAAGACCCTGAAAAAGATCCGGGTATCTCTCATAGGCAGCAGTGGGCTGCCCATCAAAGATGGCGACGTGGGTCTTCTCCTTGACGCGAAGGGCCAAGTGCTTGAGGCCGTAGAAGTGAGCTCTGTCTCTGGTGGCTTGGCCTGGACAGATGCCCTTCAGGGCTGCCACCCGCTGCTTGGTGAAGACATGGTGCGTGCGCAAGACGAAAACATACCTCTTGCGCCGGACATCTTGGCGCAACAGCCAAAGAAATGGCATGGCCATGTGGGATGGCATATGAGGTCTGAGCAGCCCAAGAGCCTTCAAAGACAAAGGTGCCCATGCCCCGTTCCTTAATGTAGAAGATGCTCTGAGCCATTCCCCTCTGCCACAGCTCCGGCTCCGTGCCTGCCTCGGTGCGCTGCTTCCACTGCGCAGGGATGTCCTTGTCCATGCCCTGCTAGAACTTGCACTGCCAGAGGCGGTGCGTGAAGGTAAGTTCATCACCACAGAGGGGACACAGGCCTTCGTGTCGGTGCATAGTGCCCTGGTGCAGCGCCCTCAGAAAATGGCCCCAGGCGGAATGGTTTTGGTGACGATGCAGTCCAAGGGCCTCTCAAGGTCGTGGCAGCCTTCATATCTGGTCAGCCTCAAGAGCTCTGCCACTTGAACTCCTCTTCAAGCTTGTGCTGCAGACCGGGTGCAGTCAGGTATCCCTCCATAGCCGGTGCACTTCCAAGCCTTGCCACCTGAGAGGTCAAACTCGTAATCCATCAAATCCATGCACCATTTGCCATCTGTATTTGACCTTCAGCAGCTGGTCTAAAAGAGATGCTGTGTGCTCTCATCGAAGGAGTGAAAGACCTTCCAGGCCGAATGGAGGTGCTGTTGGTTGATGGAGTCTCCCGGGTCAGGGTGCTGCGGGTTCATGTCATAGACGAGACAACAGAGCCCGAGCGTTCCAAATGCAAACCCCTCACTGGCCGCCATCACCCTGAGCTGCTGTCGCCGTTGTGGGGCCAAGCCGTTTGCTTGCGCCCCCCAGGTCATCACCGGGCGCACCGCACTTTTGTGAAGTCTGTAGCGGATGTTGCGCTGGAGTTTGAGTCTGTAGAGCACTCCAGCTCGGCCTTTGCCCTTGATGAACCTCTTCTTGATCTGGTTGACCCTTCAAAGTCGTGCTGCAGTTGCGTCTGCCCCCAAGTCACGAAGGGCGTTGTACAGCTGAGGGTCCTGCTCCGTGATGTTGAGCTGCAAAGCCTTGGCTGATTCTTTGCTGCTGGTGAGAAAGCCCGTTTTGTCCTTGTTGACCTTCAGGCCAGCCTCCTCCAAGAGCCCATGCAGGGTTCTGAAAGCCAGAACAGCTTCCCGTGCAACATAGTCCGGGTTGGTGCCCTTGATGTCGAAGGAAACATCACCGACCCATGTCTGCAACGCCACTGTAGTGTGGGACAACAGCCCGGAGAGGCTTGAACAGAACCAGCTTTGAGATCGCTGCGCCTGAGGGCAACCTTGGAGGATGTCTCTGGCATAGTGAGTAGGCTTGCCCGCAAGGCCTTCAGCCTGAATGAGTCGAGGACCACTGTAGAGATCCAGAGCCAGCTTGAGGTGAACTGGCGGGTAGTGCAATTCGGTGGATGATGTGATCCAGGTTGACGGTGTCATAACAGCAAGAGAGGTCAGCCAAGCATGTCACCGTGTGGATGGCCCGGTGCTTGCCAATCTCTGCAGGGAGGAGTCTTCCAACAGCAATGCTCAAGCAGCCCCTTCCAGGTCTAGCTTGATCCCATGGAAGGTCGTCGTCGAGGGTGAGCAGTGCTGGATGTCGTGCTTGCGGTAGGCGTTCCACGCTCGGTACAGGCACGATGTCAATGCAAGTGGCCTTTCGATCTTGAAACTCTTGGGCACCAAGGCGATGTTTGTGTATCTCAGCCGGGTCGGCAACAAAGCAGTCTTCTCCATCTCAGTGAGCAGAGAGGCCAGTCTTTCCACCGCTGGATATGGTAGATGTCGTACCATGTCATAAGAGATCCCGTCAGGGCCCGCTGCCTTGTTGGGAAGCTTGCGCAAGAGCTTTTGCAGCGCCGAGGGGTCAATAGACTTGTATGCGCACTGGGGATTGAAGCGGAATCCAGATGTCCCCCACTGTTCTTCTCGGGCTTGGATGCGCTCAAGAGCTGGCAGGTCCTGGAAAGGTCTTTGCCAAGCTTGATCTCTTTGCCGAAGGGTGCGAAAGAGCCCCCGTAGACCCTTCTGATGAGCTTGCTGAAGCCACTGTTGGAATTCCAGGCCAGTGGAATGTAGGACCTGTTTCTGTGCACAGTCCTCCTGCTCCATCACGACCTGCTTCAGCGGCCCTAGGTCTTGGCTCGGATCCTGCAGCCACTGTTGCAAAAGAGCCGGGAAGACGTCCGGGAGGAAGTCATCTGACCCATGGCGATGAACTTCAGTGGACATGTGGTATAAATCGTTGATGACTCCTTTGTGACCAGTGTGGTAGACCACGTTGATCCTGACATTCGGCTTTTCCCAGAAGGCAACAGGCGCGGGAGGTGTGAATGTCGAGTCATCTGAAGGCCGATGTTGGAGCCCCTTCCCAAAGTGGGTGTGTGCAGCAGTTGTGTCCATTTGTGCGGCCCATCTGGCCAGATCCGTGCCCAGGCCGGTGATGAGGTCGTTCATGATGTAGGAAGGACCGTCATCCTCTCTGAAAGAGGTCCACAAGGGAGGAAACTGAAAGGTCCTTCAAATAGTGGGAAACCTTTGCAATAATTGTTGCACTGGTTGAGCCGGCTGCTCACAATCCAGATGAACGCTAGTAGTCCAGCTGGCTCCCATGCAAAGTGGTTGGACCTCCAGCGTCGAGGATTGGGGCCTTGAACTTGCTTTGAATGACCGTGGCTGCCAATGTGTTGGGGTCGTTCTGCCAGTCCCCTCTGATGATGAAGGGTGCCTGCAGATGGTGGAGGTAAGACCTTGGCGCTGTAGGCTAATGGAGGTCCAACCATTGCCCTCCTTGAGGCAGGAGAAGGCAGGATGAGTGAGGTGACGTGACAAAACCTCCTGTGTTCCAGCCTGTGTTGGCAATGCTGAGGATGAAGTTTCTTCCCGCGCGGGACAGTGTGGGTGAGTCGGTGCTCAAGGTGCCGGACAGTGCATCTGGAATCAGTCGGGCCTTTGCCCTGGGCTCACCATTCGGCCACTTGGACCATTTGAGGATGAAGTGCATGGGCCTTCAGGATTCGATCGGCTGGTATTGAGCCGTCTTTTTGTGTTGCCTCCTTGCCCAGTGGGATGACCCGGAAGGCCATAGACTTTCCATCCCCGGCAAGAAAAGTATTGTTTGGCCTTGAGGGCGCCCTGCTCTCCCAAATGTGTTTCCTGGAGAAGGAGCAAAGAAGCAGCCCTTGTCCAGATCCAATCCTGGACCTTCTGCCCAAAGGTGGTGACATTGCCGAAGATGAGGGTCAAAGTTTCATGAGTGAGTTTGCCGTCGCCTTTTGGCCTGAAATTGCTCCACTTCAACTCGAGTGTCTTCAACAAGTTCGTCCTGTGGCTCCCTGACCAACCAAACTTGCAAGATCTCCTTTTTCTGCTGAGGGAGTAGATGAGGGATGGGAGCAGGGTAGTGCTCTTCATCTGCAATCCACATGGCGTTGTCCATCATCAGTATTGATTGGTAGTGCCCATTTTGAAGCCATGTCGACGTTGATTCCATCCTCAGAGAATGGGAGGTTGACATCAGTCGAGAGGTCCAGCTCTGTAGAACGCTTCGTCCAAGTGCCCTCCACCATTTGGAAATGTTGGAGCTGCAGGATGACACCGTCAGGAGCCCCATAAAGGAACTGCCCATTCGCCTCATCAGCCCAACCATTGATGAGCTCGTCCAGAGTGAGAGGTTGGTCACTGGTCTCCTTCCGGGAAGATGATGTTGAGCGGAACCTGGTCTCTGATCTCAGTGTGCCCGCAGAGGTTTCGGTGGAAGCACTTCCCCCCAAAAAAGCTTTGGGAGAATTCCCATAGGAAACCCACAAAGTCCGAGGCGTCCGCTTGCCCAGTTCAAAACGGGCTGAAACTTCCTTCATGTGCGCCAGGCCGGTGAGGAGTTGAGGTTCTGCATCAGACAGAAATTGTCTGACCGCTTGATGAGATCGTCCCCATGCTAAGGACGTGTCTTCAGCAAAAGCACCAGCCCAGCACCATTCCCACAGCATAGGTTTTGCTGCTCCGGGTTTCTGAGGATAGAGGTGAGCGCCTGAGACATTGGCCATAAGGCCCATGTGCTTGTGAATGAGGCTCTGCATGCGGCGCAGGTCAGCCAACACTTGCTGTCCATGTTGAGGAGAGACTGTTTGGGCGTATCTCACGCAGGACTCTTGGAGGTCTTGATCGCCCAAATCATAAAGGGTTCTTTGCCCTGCAGTCAGGGCTTCGTCAAAGTCCAAATCCATGGCCTGAGTCAAAATTTTGGCCAACGAAGCAACAGGGGGGTCCTGACGGCAGCAGAACCTTTGCAGGCCTGCTCTGACAAAGAAGAACTCAGTGCCCCCGTGGTGCCTCAGCCAAAGACTCCAAGCCGCTAGTGTCCAAACTCCCACCAAAGACTTTCAGTGGAGGTCGTCGACGATGTGGTCCATAGCTCCACGCCCCTTGGAGAGCTGGCTTTTGAGCCTGAAAAGCAAAAATGGACCCAGGTTGCTCTCAACCCCACAACCAAAGTGATCCGCGCGAAGAGAAAGAAGAGAATCCCCGACGTGCCCATGACGACATGTCAAACCCCTGGAATCTGCAAGAATCAATTGCTCTGCGTGAGGCTGTGCAGGGTTACCCGCGCGACTGTCTGTCCTTGGTTTCCGTCTTCGTTTGGTTTCCTCTTCAGAGACAGTGGGCGCCCTTTTCAGCATGTTCTGCAACTGTTGCTGTTGCTCCTCGGTCAAATTGACTCCAAGGGTGTTGATGAACCCTGCAACTGCCGCTGGGACTGGGTCTCCTGCGTCAGCATCAGGCAAAAACTTCAAGGTCTGGCTTGGCCGAGTTGACCAAAGTCATGTACGAAGCACTTGTGGCGTTCAAAGCCTGTTGCTCATTCTCAATCTTGGACTGAATGTTCTTTCATCTCCTCAAGGAGTTCCTGGTAAGCCCTCTTGGTGGCATCAATCTTCTGTTGAAGGCTCTGCTTTCTGTGGGACAGGTCCTTGAGTAAGGGGACCTGGGTCTTGAGCTTGGATGCAACATCTTTCTCCGTGGGTGGAGCAGGCTTCGTAAGCTTTTCCACCAGTTCCCTCACAGTGGGTGGCAGCTGCCATGTTCTCCAACAGCACATCCTTGAGGTCTGGACCCGGAGTAGGAGGCGGAGGAGAGATGCCCGCGTCCTTCAACTTCTGCCTCAAAGAGGGGTCCATGGGTGGCCCACGCGGGAGCCAAGGCTTCCGCAGTAGCCTTCTGGATCTTGGTAAACTTCGGAGGCCTGGACGTGAGGCCTGGTGGTGGGGAGACCGGGTATTTCGATGACCTTTCGGAGACCTGGAGGTTGGCTTGGTGCTGTAGGGTTTGCGCCATGCTCCCCAGCACATACCTAGTAAGCCCTGGAGGATGTGGATGCAAAAAGGAAGAGGGCCGCAGTGCCAGAAACGCAAGATACATCAACACATGACCATGCAGCAGCTTAAGGCGGAGGAGTGTGAGATGGCCCATGGGCTACCCCTCACGGGAGGTGATGCCAACATGGAGTCCAAGCAGGACTTCATCGACCGGCTAGTCAGCGAAGAGAGGCCTGATGGACACCGGCTGAGCGTCCAAACAAACTACATGGTGTGTCAGTGTGGCATGAGGGTACTAAAGAACTCGGCCAGAGAGAAGATCCAGCAGCTCCAACAGACCACCTGTTGGGATGGACTATGGGTGCCGCTGAAGACATGGACCGGCAACCCTTCCCACAACATGTGGCGGCGAGGCAGCAAAGTGCACTGCAAGGTGTGTGGCGGACACGCCATCAGCAGGGCCGGAGGCTGGGAAGCCAGCCGACACCTGCAACGGCCATGCACAACGCGAGAGGGGCAAACGCAGCTGCGGTTGCGCTTCAAGATTCAAGGCCAAGGGGGCCGAGCAGAACAGCTGACCAAAAACGTCCGAGAAAAAATAGGCAGGGAAGACTTACAGTGAGTAGCAGTGACAGTAGGAACCAACTGACTGCGAGTTGGCCGTCCGTTGCCGGCACGCGCCGAAAGGGACAAAATGCCTACGCCGTACTACGTATTGCCGATATAACATATATAACATCGCTTATACAAGATCTCGGGCAGTTTATACCGACCGATTAAGTTGATGATGGACCAAACTTCTCACCGGGCAGGTATCCGAGTCATCATGGAGCAGCGATCAATCAAGGTGACGGGTTTGTCAGGTTTGACGCAAATCAAACCACGTCACCTGCATTGTCAGGGCCTCGCAGTTGGTTGAACTGCGTCAGGCGCATTCCTTGTTCGTGCGCAAAAGTAAGAGTTGGTCACGCGTGGGTCGAACGCTGAAGGTGTTCAATGCCTGGCAGAGAGCATGCATGCAGGCCATTCGTGAGTACACACGGAAGTTCAAGACCAATTAGTAACAGAGTTGGTTCAAAGCACGACTGACTATGTTTTGCATTGTGCGATCAGGGCGAGCAAGCTCTGGAGGACAGCGAAGGGTTGAGGGCTGGCTTTACTTGCCTGCTGATACGACAAACAAGAGCTTGAAAAGAAGATTATATAGATTGAAGAAGAAAGAATTGCGGCTTGTAGCCTTGTGACATTGGTAGGACGAGCGCAGCTTCATGCTCCGGGAGCCGGGGGGCATGGCGTATCGAAGATCGATGAAGCACTTGTGACAGATGCAATTGAACGCCGACAAGATTTGTCCAGCAATCATCCAACGTCATCACTTGATTTGGTTTCATTCATTGAGGCTGACCAGGCTCCAAGAAGAGAGCCGGCATCGTGCTATTGATATGCTGTGGCCCTGACAGCATTCTCCAGCTTACTGAAGTTCCAAGTCCTGCTGTCACCTTGACCAGTCTCAGGCTTGATGTCATGACTTTGTCCAGAGAAGCAGTAGCTTTGGCAGCAGAGGCCGGGTTGTTAAACATGAGTTTTTTGCATCGTATATTTTTCACGATTGGTTGAAAATAATCAGTTTCCATAGAGTAGAGAAAGAGCAATAAATAGACAAAGGCAATCTATGTCCCTTAGTGTTCTCCATTCAATAGTCAAAAAACAACAGGTACCTCAATAATTTGTACCCTTGATTAATCAAAAATATATTGATATCATCAATTTATACAGAATATATATTATTGAAATATAAGTAATACATATTCAAACAATACTTCTAAAAAAATATATATAATTGAAAGCATATGTATAATTGATATATTCTATTCATGAAGTTGTTTGCGAGAGGTTTTTCTTTCGCGAAAGCAAATATGTTATTTGCAAAAGATTTTGTATTTTTGTTTTGAATTGAGGAGGAGCTTTGTTTTTTGATGTTCGATGTTTTTTTGTTTATGTATATTTTTTTCGTTTGGTATTCACGAAAGCTAGCGAAGCTAGCTGGAGTTACTCTTGCGATAGCAAGGTTTCTTTCGACCGGGTGCAAATCCTAACCCCTGATTTTTCAGGTCGAAGACCCCCCCTTCCTCCCCCCCCCCCACCTCCCCTCTCCCCACATCCCCCCCTCTTCTCCTCCTTGTCTTCCTCCCATCTTCCTTCCCTCCCTCTTCCATTGCTATCCTACGACCTCAACCCTGATGAGCACTTTGCCCAAGCGCTGGCGCGGGGCCGCGATTTGCTACCTACCGAGCTACCAGCAGTGTTGGATCTAGACCTGGCATTTGCGGCCGACTGCCATACTCATTACCGAGGTCCCTCCTCCCTCTTCGCAAGTTCGATTCCGTCCTGTCGTCGCTCTTTGGCATGCGGTTAGCGTTGCGTATCTTGCGGCCGCACTCGCTCACTCTCACTCTCACTCTCTCACTGTCTCACTGTCTCTCTCATCTCTCTCATCTCTCTCATCTCTTTCTCATCTCTCTCATCTCTCTCTCCTCTCTCTCTCTCTCTCTCCTCTCTGTCTCTCGTCTTTCTTCTCTCTCTTCTCTCGCGGGAGGATCCGGGCAAAGAGCCACATATAAAGGACTCTTCACCCCTGCCTCCAAAAAGAGCGCCGTGTTTTTTCCTACCTCGCTGCCCTCCACTTTCCCATTCTGGAGCGCTAGCTTTCGCCCCCCCCCTGGCCTCAAGTATAACGTTGGTATGAAGTAAGGATTTGCGAATTATTTTAGACTAGATAATTGGAATTTCCAACGATTTCTATTTATTATTAATTTTATGTATGTTGTGTATATAATCTTTAGAGTGAATAATGTTATAATGTTTGGTTTAAAAGATATGATCTATTTTTTCCGATAAAATTCGAATTAAAAAAGATTGTTGAATTTGATTTAGCTTTATTTATTTGAATAAAAAATTGGATTTATTTATATTGATACGTAAATATATTAAATAAAAATATATAATTTATGTAAATTAATTAATGAAGAAAAATAATTTAATGAAAATTAATTTAATTGATTATATAATATTGTTAAAGAAAATATGTAATTTATGAATTCTTAATTTTCTGTATTTCGAATATTAATAGAATATAATATAGAATTTAAGGATTAATATATAGAAATAATACGATTATATTTAATTATTTATAGAATAATATTTGAAAAAAAACAATGTATTTAATTTCTATTATATTATGTTTTTTATAATGGATTTTGTTATTGAATTTTAAATATTTTTGTTGAGAATTAATTATATATTATTATAATAAATAATATAATTTGATAAAATATGTGTGTATAAATATATATTATTGAAGAATTTAATTTTATTAAATATATAAATATATTTTTTATAAAATATTTAATTTATTTAAAGATTGATGCGCATCGGCATAATTGGATTGGATTGGATGAATAAATTTGGGTTATGTAATTTAAGGGCATATTTAGATTTATATTGCACTTATGTTAGGGCTATGTTGGCCTTATGTGGAATTATTTTGAAGACATATTGAGGATATATTAGGCAATTTTAGTCGTTTGTTAGGGGCCTCTATCTATAAAATATCGATTATGTTTATCTATCCGATGTTATTTATCGACACCACCCTTGAAAAATACCATATATTTTGTATTTCTCCATCTTCGCCGCCGCGTCGCATTTCGATATGTGAAAAGAAACCATATAAACATACCAATTTTTTAATACCTTATATATACGAAATATTGTTAAGTACAACGACTTCAATGACCCGGAAATGGAAAGGTGATTCCCCCCCCCCCCCGTGTTGATGACGAGGATCGGCAGGCCTTCCGGACAGGGCACGGACGCGTGGCCGGCGCCCGGATTTTATTTAAAATTATTGAACAATTTCGTATTATATTAAAAATATCGATATTTTAAAATTTCAGACAAAAATAATATTACTAATTTAATTGAAATTATTAATCTATTTTAAATAAAACAATTATAAATCCTTGGAGAATTCGTAATTTTATTTGAATTTTATTTAATAACGATATCCTATAATGATTTTAATATCTTATTATATAATTATATATATTAATGATCTTTGATTCATAAAATTAAAATGTATTCCGGCAATACCAACATATAAGAATATAATTTTTACAAATTATTTAATATAACGATATCCTACAACAATTCTAATAACGATATCCTATCGGAATCAATATCCTAATTCCAAATATACAAATAACCACATTTCTTATATTCCAATAATCCATCGAAAAATGTCTTAAAAAATTTCGATCCATAATATCGTCGAATTATCTTATAATACGTCGATCGAAATATTCGTAAAAATCAATATTTTAGTAATAAATAATCTCCATATCCTCCTAGGATGGCTTACGAATCGACATCATGGATTGTGATTGCACTTCAGATTGTATCGATAATACATCATTGTATTTTTAAGATTGAATTTTTGAGATGGGCATCATTAAAGCCGGCAATCACAGACTCATCAACATAATTAATGTTCATCATTGTATTATGGCCAAATCCTCGATTTACCTCACGAAAGAATCCATTCTTGAATTTTTAACCCGATTGAACATTGATTCGTCCTGGATTATGATGCACAAACAATATAAATAATTTCAATAGATCTCGAACCAACAACACCTGATTTTCTCAGCCGATGCCATGAACTTGGGATTAGATGATATCATTGCATTGACCCAATCTATCCACAGTGTTACATATATACAGTTGATCCGGCAGCTGACCCACAAGTGGGACTCTTAAATGCCCTGAGCGTCTTCGTGCTTTTCGTCCGATTGGATCGTTCAAGCGCCAAATGCCACATGAAAACATACAATTCCATTCCATATATGCCCGAGGATGTATTCATAGCCCGTCGTGATGTGCTAGGACCTTCATTGATATATATATATAGTTTGAGGGATCATATCAATCGTAGGGCCTGTCTGCAATTTGATCCGCCAGATGTACGCACGCACTTGCGTTATCGATCCATTCCTAGATTTCTGCTTAATCAGGCCCTTGTTGCGGGAGATTGTACTTATTGTCACAGTGCCATTGCCATTCGTTCCAATATAAGCATTACCATAATATATATCCTCAACTCATGGGCTATGAGAAACAAGCTAAAGAACAAATCGTTCGCCTGACCAACTTGGACAATGGACGTGGCACACGCATCTTTTGTCAGACCCAATGCCGTAATATCCGTATTCACGAATGTGGAAACCTCTTTCAATTTAATGTCATGATTAATCAGACGTCTACTCCAATGCATTTCCCTTACATACCGGTCATGCTAAAAGATTCTCGCACGCCTGATCCGCAACCTATGGAGATCGATGTAAATATACAGGCAATTAGACCGGCTTTGCAACCTGCCAAATGTCTTTATACTAATCAATATTATTATGTGATTTTTTTTTATATTTCATGATCTACATGGAATAATACCCTGCAATAGGAATACACTCGTCCATCAGCAAATCTCCAAATCCGCACATAAGATTCCGTCTTCCGTTCGTGCACCACATACCATGAAACAAATGTTAGCCATGCCCCGCATTAAACATCTGTCGTCTGCCGAAAAAATATAAATGTCCGATTTGCCAAGTTCAGCTAGGTCGAAAGGTCCTCATTGCACATCTTCATAAGGAGCATCAGCTTGACCGTCCCTTGAATTTTCCATTTCGATCCGATCGTAACATGCTATCGGATGAATTTGCTTGCAATCGTTGCTATAATGTCTTCATCATGGATTTTGTATTTTAATTGTATTTTCGCAGAATTACCTGCCCTAATTAATCAGAATCACGGAATTCCATACCTATTAAAATTTTACTTGCAATCTAGACTAACGAACCTTATATTATAATTGTAGGCATATTCCCGCCAATAACATCTCCGAAAATAAACCGATAAAATAAATCAATCCTTACGAAAATATTTTTCCATCAAAAAATCCATGTTTTCATCCTAATTAAATGCTAATATATAACAAATTCAAAATTATTAATTATATAATATTTCCGCAAATCATCGATAAATCGAAAATTTAATATCGATTCCTATCGTTAACCGCAAAAACGACCCAATTAACTAAAGAATAAATTTATTTTAATTTTTGCTTCGAATTACGTTATATACGAATATAATTTCAATAATTATTAAATAATATATATAAATTAATAAATTCGACAAAAAAAATAAAAATATAAGTTTAATATATTTATTTAAATCCAAATTAAATTAATTCCATCGTTTACTCCGATAATTATTATTTATTATCCGGATCTCCCATATTCGTACCTAATATAATATTCCATTTTCAATTTCCTTTTTTATCCAGTTACCTAGGTCTAGCATTCAATGGAAAGGCATCCATATTCATGCCTAATAATACTTTACTATACAATTAAAGAACTTAAATCATACACTCCATGCCGTTAAGTACGCATTGGCCCCAAGACTAAACGTTTATTCCCTCCCATCATGATGGACGAAGAAATACTTTCCGACGATCGAATCAGAATTATTACTACTATCGGTGCCACTGTCGGCATGTTGCCTCAAGCGAGCAGACTGTCGACGTTTTTTGGCGGCGGATGTCTGCAAACGTAGGGCTGCCGCGGACAAGGCCTTCTCGACTTCTGAGCGGAATGTTTCCGGACTAGTGGGGGCGCTTGCTTTTCCGGACTGGTGGGGGCGCTTGCTTTTGAGCTGTATGACGACGTACGACTTCATTGATAACCCCAGGCAGGGGCCCAGTTCCTTCCCAGGACTTTTCACTCTTCCAAAAGCCTCTTCGCAACTTTTTCGGGTCAGGCGCATCATTCTCTTCCCCAGCAATCTCTTCACTGTTGCAATGCTCCAGCCATGCAAGTCTGCACCAGGGGAATCACTGAAGAGCTTGTTTTTCAACCGAATCCCATAAGCTCGACCTGGGCTGAAATCCATTTCTAAGCAGTATGTTCTGGTAATAAGGAATCCAGCGCAATGGAAAAAGGTGCGTGTTTCAGGTCGGAACTCACCGGGGTCGAAGGCTTCAATGTGGAACTTTGGCCCGGTAGGGTCATTGTTCACCATATATTGGGCACCAGACCTGTACCACTAAAGCAAATCCTTAATGCCATGTATAGGCCTGCGTTGGAGGAAGTCTTCGATCCATGCGCAACCCCATCCGAACAAGCGGTCAACTGGGCCTTTACCGTGTTGTTCTCCTTGGAAATGAACCGTCACCTAGGCGCAGCAGATTTTTTGGGAGTTGAATAGAAAAGTTTGGTGACAAGTAAGGGCGCTACATACTACTACGCAAACCTTTGCCACAGATGTTCCCTCCAAGCAGCTGCCACTTTGTCTTGCGGCAGGTCGCGCAAATAGAAAGCGTAAGACTCCCGGCTGCGAAAATGAGGGCCGCAATCGCAGACAAGGTGGAGACGCTTGACCTTTGACCATTCATATTCGGGTTTGCCTCGGACTACCTCCAAGATTCGCAGCATGAGCAGTTTGGCCATTTGGCTGTCATGGTCCAGCACCTCGGACAGAAGCAAGAAGTTGAAGTTTTGCCGACCAGGCGTGTAAACTGTGCAGCCAAAGACGGTAATGCTCAGTTTGTTCTGAGCGTGAAATTCTGCTCCAGTCTCCTCTTTCGCCATTGGATAGCGCACGTTCTCCTTGAAATCAAAGTGCATGTACGCTTCATTGGCCGGAAGCTTTGCGAGCAATTCCTTGGCAAACTCCCTTTGTTGCTCGGCTGACTGTTGATGCCAAGTGTAGGCTTCCAGCAACTCACAATGGCCCTTTAGCTTATGACATGCTTTGGCTTCAGCCTCGAACAGTTCCAGTCGAGTTCCCCTTGACAAGTCTTTTCGGCTCGGATCAGTTGCGCTCTGCGAGTTCTTTGAGCTGATGTACTTCCAGGCGCGCACGACGACTTCAGACATGCGAGAAGACTGGAGGAGCTGGATGGTGGCACTGTCTGCGTCGAAAGTTTCGAAGTACTTGGGGAAGATGGTCACCAAGGCAGCACGTCTCCTCTTGTATTCTTTCTCGGCTCGAGGAATGATGTGCCTCTTGAATGTCCTGCAGTGGGAGCAAACATCTGTTTTGCGGCCTGGCCGGCGGTAGGTGGGATAATGGACTCGCATCAGCCTTCTGGGCTGAAATGCCGATCTGTTTCCGCAACTCTGGCTCCTCGTTCCAGATACGACCCAACCTCTTTGTCAAGAGCCTTGCGCAAACTAAGCGCTTGACTCCCTTGCTTCGGACAACTACAACTTTGCTGGAATCATTGCTATTTCGGTCGCCTACGGCAAATACCTACGACAAACGTTGCACAATAAAATGCCTACGACCGCCTACGTCCCCAAGCAAGTTGCCTACGCGAGCCTTTTGGAGGTTACATCTTGTATAAGCCTTTTCATATCAAAAAAACTCGGCTCAGATGTTGAAGGCCAACAAAACTCCACCGTTGACTTCCGACGAGATTCGAGTGCTACTGGAGCGTATCGTACATCTTGGACAACAACAGACGGTTCACAAATTCTCAGCTCTCCGTCACGTGAACCAGGAGAATTTACCTCAGGATGCGACAGTGGCCGTTCCATGGAGGTTGGATTTGAGCCTTCGGACACCGGCCACAGAGCTCCACCAGCACCTGTTGAAGTTGTCAGGCAATGGCATCACCCAATTGGCACTCCTGAGGGTCCGGTTGGCGAACTTGCAGCGTTCGCCTCTCGCCAATGCAATCTCCCAACGCTTGTGGAGGCGACGACTTCGATCATGGCAGCCAGGCTGCTTCTTGCTCAGGTTTGGAATTGCACCATGAACTCGACCTTCAACACCGCAATTTGGGGTCCATGGGAACCACAACTGCTGAGCATGCTTGTGAGCCATGCAGGGGAGGTTGTGAATCCATGTGATGATTGCTTCTTAGGCCGCCTGCTTGCTGACTGGTTTGATACTCACTCCTTTTCAGATCAGCATGACGCCGGCGAATTTGCTGGCTGGTTCCGACAGAGGTTGCTAGAAAAGACCTTGCCGCATTACATGCAAGCAGAATGGAGTGCTAGACTCACGCATTCCATTGAAGACAAGGCCACTGTTTTTGCACCTGTCCCCTTGGCCTGTGCTGCAGAGGGTTCCGTGACATTGCAACAGCTCATCCTCACTTGGCACCAGCAAGAATCATTTGTCCATGCATTTACATGTGATTCACCATGGATTTGTCTCCAAATCTCTCGTTGTCCCACCATTGGCACCAAAAGCCATTGCTCGGTTGAATGGGATCGACGTGTCCCCCTTCAAGTGCCAGTGTTTCGTGCCAACCAAGGCCTTCAGGTGGAGTGGCATGATTTCGTTGTGACGGCCGGCATCACTCACAAGGGTGAGGCTCCGACTCAAGGGCACTACCAAAGTGGAACTGCCTTGGAGTGTGACGATCACCGATCAACCATGCCCCTCGGTTGTGACCCAATGCTGGCCAGATCCATCTACCTTCTTTGGATCGTGCCGAATCTTACTTGGCGCGACCACTTCGAAAGCCTCAGAAGAGTTTAGATGAGCTACTTGGCGATCGTTTTGCCTGACTGCATTTTTGACCACCTCTTTTCGTGAGATTGGCGCTTCGACACACCTGATGTGTCCGGATGGCTACACACCTCCGCAGCCCAACACGGGCGGCCTGAAGCGGCTGCTGGAAGATGAAATGATATTTAAAAAATATATATATATATATAATTTATATGATGTTTTTCGTTTTACAGATATCTTTTTTTATGAAGGATTCGAATATATAATGTAACCTTCAGCTATTCTACGAGGAATAGATTCAATTGGATTGAACATGGAAATCATAAATTTCCGGGAAGAGGGTAATTCTTCCTCTTCAACCTTTGCAAATATGTCATACCCTGGAGGCATGGGTTTTGCTTGCAGCACACGGAAGTAATGCTCCACAGCATATGATTGCTCATCTACGAAACGCCGAGTTCTCTGATTCCACAAAAAAATAACCTCATCTAAGAGAGGAAAGCCTGCAGCACATTTCAGGCACCCATGCCGATCACAGTCAAGGGCGCGACAATGGATACGAATCATATCATCGCCAAGCAAGGGCTGGTGTGAGGCTTCATTCACATCGAAAACATTGGATCGCGAACTGTCTTTTGTACTCTGTGCTTGTGAAAGCTGATTGATCTCCAGGGTTCCAACAATTGTGGGCACTGCCAGCAAGCCATAGCCCATCAGCATTGAGATCGAGGCAAAGATCTTCCCAAAGACGGTCTCCGGGACCAAATCTCCATAGCCAACTGTTGTCAGAGTGACCGTTGCCCACCACATTCCAGCAGGGATTGAAGAAAATGCAGATTTATCATTTGCACTCCGTTCAGCAGCATACAAGCATGATCCCAGAATCAAAACAACAGTGAACACACCAAATAGAAATACCACTATCATTCGCAGTTCTTTGCGAAGCGCTGAAGTTAGGGTTTGATACTCTTTGACAAACTGAAGAAGCTTCAAAACCCGAAGCATTCGAAAGCAGGACAAAACATGAAAGGTATGGGAATTTGTGAAATTGAAATGCTTGCGTTGAGTGAACTTTTCATAAAGGGTCGGCACCGCTGCTACACACACAAGCAAGTCAATGATGCCCAGAAAGGAAGTGACATAATTGCAGCACTTTTTCCTGTGCACAAAGAGCCGAAGAAAGTACTCCAAAATGAAGAATGTGGACGCCGTAACTTCGAGGTCAGTGAACACTTTGATGAATCCGTCGATGTTTCCATAGTGAGGTACTGAAAGCATCACAGTTCCAGCAACGCTTGACACTACCTCAAATGTGACAAGACACACCTGTTATGATGCTATATGAGCAGCGGACAAAATTACTTGTGTAGCCAAATACCATTTGACATGATTATCGTTTTTGGCGGGGCCCATATCGTTCTCCAATGTTTCTCCAAACCGTAGTTAGCATAGCATACCGGCACATAGACTAAAACACAGAATCCACTCACAACCTCAGATTAGAGGCTTACAGTGCTTTCTGCACAGGAACGATACAGCACTTGATCTATGTGCTGTACTTGAGTTCTGGGCTGTGCAAGGATCACAACACATAAGCGGGGACCTAGTGGCTCGGCCCATGAACAAACACTAGTAATGTGGAGAAGTAGGTTTACGGAGTGCCTGGCGTGACATTTAGGTTATCGTTCGCTTATCGTTTGGATTATCGTTTGGGAAGTTGTCTGGGATTATCATTGATGAAAAGTTGTGCCCATCGGTTTAGCTCACATAAACATGTAAATGGAATATCATATTGTAACCACAAACGTCTTTGTGCCCACTACATCTTAAAAAGGTTATCGTTTTTGGTGGGGACCATATCGTTTTCCACAGAAACAAAGCCCTCAACATAGGTTTCGGTTTAGGGTCATGCCGTGACTAAATAATAAGTCAACCAATAATTTTGTCCGTCGCTCATATCTCTTCGTGATGAATGCCCAGTCAAAACAAGGAAGCATTAGGCAGCAGCAGCAGCAAAAGCAACTGTTTGACGTGTCAAATACTTCAATACTTCGCTTGTGCATAAAAAAATACCAAAATTGCAATAATGCCCGAAGCACAAGCACGCTTGACAGCAGGTTGAGAAGCAGCCAAGCCCACCGAGCTTGCCGGCTAGATGAGAGTAGAATATGTGCCACGCTGATCCGATTCAGGAAGGAAGGAGAACATTCATCCTGCGAGAAGTAGTGGAAACCTAATGGCGATGGCCTCCAACCTAATAGGATCGGAATGGCCTCTAACCTAGTAGCGATGGCCTCCAACCTGATAGCGATGGCCTCCAATAGAGACAACCGCATCATTGATGGCAGTTTCTATGCAAATTGCTTCCTCGAAATGAGATGTTGTACACACACTTCAAAATTTACGGCTATAGGCATCAGGTGATGGACAAGCTTTTTTCCATCTTCTTTCTAACTCTGTTTTGGCAAGGGATATAATATGTCCACAAATAATCTTGTAAGAATCTCTGCTGCTACTGTTATGCAATTGCGTTCTTGGAGCTTCTTGGCTCCAAATCAACAAAGGCCGGCAGTCAAAGGAACCGCATACTGACCCAGAAATATCTGTCATATCATGTACTTAGCTAGTTTCTAGTGCGAACAAGGCTCCAAATCAGATTCCGAATCAGAGGTAGTCGCCATCCTTGGATCTATTCCTCCATTCCCCTTTGTCCAACCTCTTCATAGAATCTGTCAAGACTTCCAATGTCCGCAATCGCTGCAAATGTCCGAGGCTGCTTTCAATGTGCTACAATGGCACGTGTAAGCTCGAGACGTTGGAGACTCAACTGTACTTGGCGAACCAATTCTGTGTGTCATGACGCGCAAAGGTAGTGGCGCTGGAAATCAAAGACTGTCCCAAAAGCTGTTCTAGTGGAAAACCACAAGGCAAACATAGTCAAACAATGCCTTATGATCTTATGGACTGGAAAACAAGCCTAGTCCTTGAAAAGCAGGTCTTACACTGCCTCACATACGTTTTGTGGGGTACGAAAGGAACAAAAGCAACACAGTGTGTCTAGGACCAGGACATGTTTTAGTCGTGAGCGAGCTTTTGCTGTTGCTAGTATCATCATGTACCATATTGCATCTACGTTTCAACCTTGAGAGGAGAGCTGTCGGCAATTGAAGATCTTGCATTGGACTTCAATTGTTACAGTATTTGGGCACGGTTCTTTTGCATCAAAGCTCTTGGCCGCCCAATGACTCCTGCAGTTCACAGCCATTGACGTCACAGCATTGCATACTGCAGGGACCCCGAGTCCTTGAGTTTATCTCGCTTTTTTTCCAGCTCCGCAGGTGTCAAAACCTGGCGCTAGCTCAAGGTTTCCACACAAGTGTAAAGTTGTAAGTTGTCCCGCAAATCTAGGAACCAACTAGGGAGCTTTGAAGCGGAGAGTGCGTTCTACGTAGTAGCTACTTCAATATACTACATCTATATGCTTACCCCTACCACTAGCTACTTAAGCCTACCGCACTACAGCCCGCCCCCCTGAAAAGCATGGCATTCTTCCGATTCATTCCAATCCTCCGGACCTGTGCGTTGGACCCTGTGGTCTTGAGGTATTCCTGGACCGCTTCCACTCCGCCATCCTGTATCGAAACTGAGGAATCACTGGGAACTCCACTGTCCGCCATCCGGCACAGATTCGGTATGTTGGACAACTCAGCTCGAAGCCTCCGCTAGCTTTTGCAAGGTCTTTTGATCTGGAGGACGCTTCCTTCCGCCTCCGCCTTGACCACTTGCCTCAGTCTATCTATATAATCTATTTGACAATGTTCGTGAACAAATCTCGCAGCAAGGCAAAGCTGGAGAGTGAGGCTTGTCCTAATCTCAGCTCCAAGTTGCACATCTGAAGCCTGTGTTGTAGCTTCCACTGTCAGCAGTATTACCCATACGAGTCACCACAGTGGCCTGAGCCAAGCGTGCCCCCTGTAACAGTATATGTGAGTCTAAGCGAAGGTAAGAAAGCTGTTGAAAGCCTGAAAGGTCGAGGTTCATGTTGTTTTGTTCATCCGAAGTCAGACTGAGAATTTGCATCAAGAATTGAGTTTGGCGCCTTGTGATTGAATTCCCCATTGATGCTGTCGACAAAGGAACCGCCTTTTAAGATCCATTGCTCATCTTCACCTGGCCTGTTTACAGGGTCGTTGGCGACAATCAGCAAACTGTGACAAATTGATATGTCCATCTCTCACAAAATATCTGAGTGTTTCATCACTTCATGTCAACTGAAGCCACACGCCTGGTGAGAAAAGGATCCGCTGTCCATTCCCAAACATTGCCAACCTTAAACTTCCAGCTACATGACTGTTGAAGAAAGAAATTACTTACAGAAATTGGGCATACATTGCATACATAGTCACATAGTCACTACATAATACTACACAGTCATAGTCTTCTCGAACAAGACATAGTGTCATAGTCATGTCATAGTCCTTTCCAGTTGAGCAGCAGTTGAGTAAAGTCCGTAGGAGTTGGCTGGAAAGGCCTGACAGTCGGAACTGGAGAAAAGCATCAAGAAATTCAGAAAGGATGAAAAGGTACAACACCATTTTTTAAGCCCGGGGGAGGAGGGCTAGGCTGCTAGAGCTAGGTAGGTAGCTCGTAGGGAGAGGTAGCTAGTAGCTAACAAGTAGCTACTAGTATGGACACAGGATAGCTCACGCTTCCTTGAAGAAGCGCTCGCACTATTCATTTGGTTCTTAGATTTTTACGGACACTGGACAGTTTAACAGTGCAGGTCTTTTTGCGTATCTTACGGTCGAAAGCAACCACTTGAGAAATCTCAACAGTGATCTGCAAGCTGATTGCATGGCACGTTAAAGCTCTGTGAAAAGCTCTTTTGTTATCAAGTAAGTTTGATGCTTTTATATAGCTCTGGTTGCATTTCCACCATGTGGACCGGAACATTCTGACTGTGCTTTCTGGGCAAGCTATGTCTTCAGTACTATGACTTGAATCTGACGTGAAGCAATCTTCTGCATTTTCAAGGACGCTACTAGGGGCTCCTGGCCTTACTACTAGGAGCAAGAAGCTACTAGGGGCTCCTGGCACCGGTAGGAGCAAGGACGCTACTAGTATTTTCATGTATTTTCTCATCGGGAAAACTGGATGACTGTCGAAACATTGGACACAAACTCGATCCCACCTTCACTGGGCTAATCCCATGGTAGCCATCCTTTCCACGCGATGACCATGACAAAAGACCACAGGCATTGCGGCATAGGTGATACTGGCATATACTATCAAGCAGTCAATCATTATTCTATGTGATTCTATTGTATTCCGCAGAACATTCAACATTCTCCACAGCATTCCGTGCAAGTTTTTGCAATTGCCTCCCTCAGGTTCTCAAAGGGGAAGCGCCCCTGCCAAATGTTCATCATCCACCTTGCAGAAGGCAGCTTTTCCAACACAAACGCCAGTGACAAGGATATGGGCCTTCCATCACGACGAACGTCTGAGCCATCCCAGGGATACAGGGACCTGGGGCAACTCTGCTGGGCAACTCTCCACCCTGCCTTGCGCACTTTCGACTGCGCATGTCTTTTTTTCAAACCAAACAGAGACATCCACGATTCTACTTTCTGACAGATGTCGCTACTAGTAACAAAGGGCATCGCTACTAGGAGCAGGGACGCTACTAGGGGCTCCTGGCCTTACTACTAGGAGCAATGTTCGCTATTGGACACAAGAATTGTCCACCCTTGCCTTTCTGAGAAACCGAGAAGTCGGCTCTTTTCGCTTCCCCCGTGCTGCATTTTCCCACTCGGCCTGCAAAGGTCCATCAATGAAGTTCAGAACACGGTCCGGCCATTTCCGATCTGCCTCCGTAGGCAATCGTTTGCCTGCCCATTTGCAGTAGGCCTTTAGTGTGTACATGTTGGATGTGCGTGCTTCTTGCGCAGGTGCTGTTGGCACCGAAGACTTCGTTGCTCTGCAAACTGTGATATGTTCCACTGCGCTTGACTGTGCATCAAGCGTTTGGCTGTCGCATCATTCCAGCTGATGTGCACCGCGGGATATTCTTTCCACCTCTCCTTCAAGGATGAGTCACGCCTCACTGCGAGCTTTCTCCAGTTCAAAACTCTCCCAGATAGCACCGGTTTGGTTCTGACACTGGCAAGCTTGCAAGGACTGCAGGTTTGGTGAACGGAAAGAGTTGAGAGCTGAGCCCCTCTGGATGCCGCCACCAGGCATGAAGGACAGCCACCTCAGCGTTGCAAAGATCGGAATCCTCAGATTCCGGAGCTGTTTCGAAAACACTGAAAAACTCAAATTGACTCAAGTAGCTAACTTAGCCTAGTAGCGTGTTTACTCTTCCTTACTTAATTAAGGAGGGCAGCGCAGAGCGGGCCACAACAAAATCACGACTGGATGCAGGATAGCTCACGCTCCTTCAAGGAAGCTCCCCCATGAGGGCAGGGGGGAGATTCCTTGAAGAAGCGCTCGCACTTGTTTAGGGAAACTTAACTTCAGGGTGTTCTCAAACGTCAGTTTCCGGCCCAGTGAGGTGCATCCTGCCACAGGCTTGACTCTCACATAGCTTGACTTGGAGAGGCATGGGTCACTAATTGTCACGAGCAGATCAGATGCGCAGCCGATTCACTGAAATTCTTGCCGACACTGAAAAATGCATGCAATTGATTCACTTGATCCTGGATGTGCTGATCAGATTCTGCCAGGATAGCCTGATGCCACAAAGAGAAAACTAAAGTTCAAGCGCCTCGTTTTGGCCAACGGTCAACTCGTTTTGATCGAAGAAACTTCCAAGTTACGGAAACAACATAACTGAACAACATCCTCTTCTTACATTCTTCACAACATAACTGATGATGCATGAAGAACAGGATTGTGCATCGTGATTGTGTGGGAAAGAGTATCTGCGATCCTCTGCGATCCGCTGGATTCTATGGAAGTCTCTCTAGAAGTGCTAGTGCCATTGGGGAGTGGACAGTAGCAGAACGCATCACAGCTGCGCAAGGTAGAGATGTCGAAAGAACGGGAAAAGATCAAGCTCATTGCATCAAATTACATTATATTTCTAGTTTTTCTTGTCATTGTGTCTATATATTTCTCTTGGATTTTTGAGCAGGCTTGTGGACTTGTTTTGTGGAAGAGTAGCCAGGTAGAAGAAGAGGGAATTGGATGTGCTTTGAGGTTGGACGTACTTTTGCGTTATGTGAGGCGCATCAGAAGCGCTGCCGTGAATCTTTGTTGTGCGAAAGTGAGCAAAATCCTTTGCGAAAAGAGAAACACCACTGAAATCCACTGAAGTCAATCAATGTGACAAATGCGCTTCACCACACTGGAAAAACAAACTGGAAGCACATGACTGGGTAGTAAAGCATGGCATGAACTTTTGTGCTATCTCGTAGCTTTATACTGTATCTTTCAGGACTTCCGCACCCCGGTACGAGTACTGCCAGAGACCACCTCGTTTTCCAAAGTAAAAGGGTTGGGAAAAGCTTAGCTCACTCACCTTGCTCAGGGAGCTGTTGAGGACAAAGCTCCAACCATACTTCTCAGCATCCGTCCTCCAATTAGCAATGCAAGCGTTTGGTGTCGGCGTCTGTCGCCCATGAATTGTGATCATTTGCCTTAAGCTCTCATCTTGCCTGGCCTGTACCTGGTTTCTTTGACAAACTCCCGAAAGTTGGCATTTGTGACTGGCGTCTCATCTATCTCGTATGCCTCCCAAATGCTTTACGTGTTGTAGGAATTAGTGAGTGGATCAGTGAAATCTGCTAAAATATAAAACACACACACACACCCACCTGCAAATAAACCTGCTTTGTGCCAGGGGCTCCTGATAACTCGTCGCCGCCCATGGTAAAACTTCGTGCCTGGGCATGGAGAAAGTCCTCTGCAAAGCAAGTTCTGTGGAGATTGGCTTGGCGCCGAGTTCGCTACTGGGATCTTTCGTTGAGATGGACCGACACTTGTCTTCCGGTGTTGTCTTTCTTGCCCATGGCTGTCTGCGAGAACCGTCAATTGCCTCGTACCTAGCAGTGAAAACAATTGAAAACAAATTCCTCGTTTCTCACAGAACGTCATTGCCATAAATTAAGCCTCGGTCTTCAAACCAAAAGCTCAACGGGTCGCACTCAGCCAGCCGAGCAAAATGATGACCTTCGATGAGACACGTTCCAATAGTTTCAGCTGACTTGTTGATTTATTGTTCCCTCTTTGCAGCTCCACTTGTTATGTCGAACTCCAACTTTGTCGCGGACTACATTGGGCTGCAGCATTCTCAGCCCATGGCAAGCAGTCTGATTGACTGGTGTGTGTGTGTGTGTGCGCGCGTACACGTGGGGGCTCAAGCCCAAGCTGCTTGCACTACATGCTTTCTCAAGTATTCTCTACTTCAGCAAGCTTCTCCAGAACTTCTGAAACTTCTACTTTGTAACACTTTTCTTCTGCGTCCTTGTGTTCCTCTCTCTTTCGATCTGCACTTGCTCTTAGCCCACATTCATGACTTTCTCTGCCGCTGCTGTTTTTAGAGCTTGGTGTCTGGTGGAGTCGCGTGATGCGATCTGAGCTGATTCGCAATGCAGAAGCTTTTCTGTCTCCTTCAACGTCCTACATAGAGAATGAACCGCCAAACCGACCCGTTCGCTTGCATGCAAGTGGAACAAGCTCTCTTTTGAATGCACTCCAGTATCTGGAAGAGTCCAAGCAAAGCCAACTATACAAAGAACAGGACCGCTGTGACAAAGGGTTTGTGGCTTTTGTATGCATTGTGCACGTGATGTATAGTTGTTCCTAGTAGCTTATTGTGTCTAATAGCTTCTTGTTACTACTAGTAAGGCACTTGTTACTAGTAGCGATGCACTTGTTACTAGCTGCTCAAGCAATTCAAGAATGAGCTGTCGGATCGATGTGTTCTGGTCTGATTACACTCCGCAGGCATCATGGACAGCTCTGTGCGCAAACCCTGGCTTGTTAGGCCTGCAGGAACAAGCTCAAGTAGAAAAAGTCATTCATGGACCCAAACCCAGGCGGCTTAGAAGGCTTACAGTAAGCACTAGTAGAAGCGGATAATAAGGCCAACTGGTAAGGAGTATTAAAGGCCAAGAAGAATGGAAGAAAGGTCTAAAGAAAAGCAAGAGTGCAAACGTGTATGATTTTCTGGTTTCTAAAGGCATTTTTTTTTCACAGTATGTAAAGCAAAGCATTCTCAGACATGAGTCCATTCTAAAGAGCTTTCATTCTAGATGCTTCTGGATGCCCTTAAGCCTTAGCTACAGCATTTCGCACCTGCAAAGCTATGAACGTGGGCGCACAGCACGAGCTGTGAAACCTGGACGATTCAGTGGATTCATGTGGTTTTGTTGTGGAGGTTACAGGCACGTGATGGCAAGTGAATCAAGAAGTATGGTGCGCGCCATGGAAATAGCCGAGCCGATGTTTTCCCTCCTCAAACAGCTTAGAACAGCAGTCCAAAATGTATAATATTCATTAATTTTCACTGGGAGAAACTCTAAATGGATACAACATTTGCTCCTCAATGTCTACGGTGATGTCGGTCTTCAAGTCCAATGGCTGCTGTATCCTGTCCTTCTTCGTTTCCCTGCCAGTCAAACACTTTCAACAACCTTGCAATTCGTCATGTTCAACTGATTCAGGGCACGGCTTTGCGGCAACGCCATAGCCGCGGATGAAGTCATAGACGTCACCGGCATTTCGTGCAGCAGATGCAACGCCTGTCTTTCTGAAGGGGTGCTAGCAGCGGGTAGCACACGAAGCGTGCAAATCAACTGCTGTGCCTGCTTCTCGAAGAAGCTTTTCAGACAAACGTGCCAAACGTGCGCCTTCTTCCTGCAAATTGTTTAACAGCAGCAAAAGACCGATTAGTGATAATTAGTGTATAAGTCCAGAATGTGGGACACGTACAACCAAGCCTTGTTTTCATGTATCTTTGTTTGTGCCACCAACAACAAGTTCTCACCCTCAATCTGCTTGTTGCCGATCACCTTGCACAAGAAAGATGTACATTGTAACGCATACCACCGAATGCTATATCTTGGCATCGGAGGGCTGCTTGAAAGCCTTACTAGCAGAATGATATTCATTGGTATTCCAATTAACACCCATCCAGCCTTTCCGATTTCAACCGCCTGCTTCGCTTTTGAGCGGGCCTCCACAGTTCGCGCTGAACAATTCGAAACAACACCAAATAGGCTAAAGGAATAATACAAAAAAACTAACTTGCAGTATATCAACAAATGGTTTAAAGTTTTTTCCCTGCAGCATTTGTCGAGCAGTCCTCCGCGGCATTTCCATAGTTCAGAAAGGCTGAGGCCAAGCTCTTCAGCGAGTTGGCTTCCCCGACTCGATCACCGACCTTTGCTCCAAAGAACATGAGTCTCCAAGTCACCTCATTCATTTGTTTTCACACTCAATTTTGCCGTCCGAGGAGCACTCTGCAGAATTCCCAAAGCTTCCTTCCCGGCCAGCCTTGCTTTCCAATTCATTTGCTGCTCCTTGACAAGTCGATGCCAGGCGTCATAGAGTTGTCATGACTAAACTCATGCGTCCTGCTGATCACTGCGAGCAAATCGAAGTTGCCCAACATGTGCATCAGCAATCACGTTCAGTGTTGCACCAAGCAACTGCCTGCAACACTTCTCCACATCTCAAGTGATAAAAAGACCTGTAGAAAGCAACGGAAAGCTGGAGTGGGGTGAGAAAGGGAAAAGCAAAGGGAGATCCTCGCAGGAGTGGTCTAGCCTGTAGTTCTTTTCTCGGCAAATCGCGATCCCCTCATCGCCTATGCGCAAGGCTTCTTCCTCCAGTGCTCGGCACATGCTTCACAGATCTTCAGATCCAAAGTGAGATTGAACTTGGCAGGCTGACAAATACACCATTCTCCACGTGCGCGGCAGCAATTTGGCATATCGTTGACGCCTAGTGAGCTGTGGTCGGGCATCAAAGGTTCAACAAATTCTGCAAAGTTGCCTCGCCCCGTTTGTATCCAACTTCTCGGAAACATTCAAGAGCTTCCCTTGTGTACTGCCAGCCTGGTCAAAGGGGAATCATGCCACACAAAAATGATCCTGTGCGTATCAAATCCAAACATCAAAATTTGATTACCTTTTGCTCACTGAACTCGAGGACGTGGCCGTCGATATTGTGCCCACCTCCCATGTGTTGCCAAAAAACACGTCACTTCATCCACACACTTTCAGCGCTTTCAGCCTGCCAGGCATATGTCTGCCAGCTGCTTCAAGGTGACGCCCTGAAGCAGATTTGAGCTTTGGATGTGCAGTTCAAGTCCCACAGAGTCCAGCCAAAAGAGTCGTCAAGTAAAGGGAAATCGTCCTGCATCTGTCTGTCTCCCTTCTTCTCAAAAATGTCGACTGCCTTTTGCGCCTTAGAACAGCGCAAAAGAGAACAGCTGACCAAGCAGCAAAACGTTGGTGGCATAAACAGAGTCACTTGTAAACTGGTACGTCCTTCCTGGTTGCACTTGAGTGCCCCGCAAGCTCTTGCGCTTCACCAGAATCTCCAAGGGCCTCAAACAGTTCAAATGGTCCGTTGCTAGGAGCTCCTGGCATCGCTTCTAGGAACAAGAAGCTACTAGGGTCTCCTGGCATCGCTACTAGGAGCAAAGGACGCTACTAGGAGCTCCTGGCCTTACTACTAGTAACAAAAAGCTACTAGTAGCAAAGGGACAAGGAGATTAATTCTGCCTGCTTGGTTTTCGCGACAAGGAGAAGTGCACAAGACTCCCCGTCACTAGCACTGCCCTGGTAGATTGCCAGTGCCTGGGGAACTCGACAAAGAAACAAATTGAAGCCTAGGTCACAGTCTAAAATGTGTTTGCAACATTTGAGCTAAGTTTGGATAGTATACATGGCTTTCGTATTTTCATACTTAGCCGTCACCCACTGGCCTCGTTTGCGGCTCGCAGGGCCTCACTGCCCTTCTTTGCGACCAGGCACGAACGAACTACTACTTCCAAGGCGGCAGCCTTGCCAGCACGATTCTGAGAAAAAACACAAATAAACCTCATTATGGGGAGAAGGTTCGCAAAAAGTCACAACAAAGTGTTCCCTACACAGCACCTTTGCTCAAAGTCATACAGTACGTCTTGCTGTTCATGTTGATATCAGGAAGCGGCCATGATGGGTGCAGTGCTCATGTTACAGTAGGGGGGACCTTGGAAGCCAAACAGTGAATCAATACCTCAGTAGATTCGATGATGCGACTCTCTTACGCAAAAATGAGGCCTGCCTCTCCCTGCTGATCTTTGCCTTCTTTGAAGAGAGACACCGCTTCTCTTGCCACCTCGCCAAAAGGATGTGACCTTTTTGAGCACTTGACCCGGGGACTATAAACGTACAAACATCAAAGTTTGGAAACAGTCTTGGTTCAAATCGCCTCTTTTGCAGTTCGGTGTTTCACACAAGGCTGCGTTCCGGCTTCGCAATTACCGTTGCTGCTCTGCAGTAGTTACAAACCTGCTCAGCATGGTCCATGCAACTTTGGGAACTTAGGTTGGAGGCCATTGCTTATAGGTTGGAGGCCATCGTTTCTAGTTACCACTACTACTACTACTACTACTACTACTAGTAGTACTAGTGCTACTAACTACTAACTACTAACTCCTTACTCCTTACTACTACCACTACTACTACTACTACTACCACTACGACTACTACTACTACTACCTACTACCTACTACCTACTACCTGCTACCTGCTACCTGCTACCTGCTACTCCCTACTGCCTACTGCCTACTGCCTACTACCTACTCCCTACTCCCTACTACTACTACTACCACTACTACTACCTCCTACCTCCTACCTCCTACCTACTACCTACTCCCTACTCCCTACTGCCTACTGCCTACTGCCTACTGCCTACTACCTACTCCCTACTACTACTACTACTACTACTACTACTACTCCTACTGCCACTGCCACTGCTACTGCTACTGCTACTAACTACTAACTACTAACTACTTCCTACTTCCTACTTCCTCCTTACTCCTTGCTGCTTACTACTTACTCCTACCTACCTACCTCCCAACCTACCTACCTACCTACTAACCTACCTACTAACCTACCTACTAACCTACCTACTAACCTACCTACTAACCTACCTACTGACCTACCTACTAACCTACCTACTAACCTACCTACT
>CAXAMN010005113.1:826011-866446 GCA_963970005.1 Durusdinium trenchii | reverse complement strand
AGAAGTAAGGTTAGGGGCCCCCCAGTAGCGTCCTTGCTCCTAGTAGCAAGGCCAGGAGCCCCTAGCAGTAGCATCCTTGCTCCTAGTAGTGAGGCCAGGAGCCCCTAGTAGCGAACATTGCTCCTAAGCCTTCACATGATTGATTTGGGGACGACAACTTTGGATCCTCAGGCTTGCACTTCAACGACAGTGTTCCCAAGCGTCTCGCAGGTGCTCGCAGAGACGTACAAGTCGCTTGCAGCATAGGCAATGCGAAGGTCTTCAGCACCAAGCATGCCTTCCGGGTTTGTCCAACCATCCGTATGACAGAGTAGAGTTTGCAAATGCATGTGCAAAGCCGTGCAACTACTGACTACGTCCTGCTCTGCCTCTTTGTGGGAGCACATTTCGCCTGACACTGGCCTGAACGGAGTGCCCACAATTCGACTTCCTGGAGTTAACATGAATTAAAATAGCATGGTCAACACAAGAAACTTAAGAAGCTTCAACCAGCCTCGATTTCATCTGCGTAGTCTGCGTCACTGTCACCGACAATGACAAGGCCACAGTCTTCGGGTATAGCATCAACAAGCAAGTGGATTCGCTTTTCTGCGGACCACCTTCCCGCAAAAAGGAAAATTGCTTTTGGGCAAAACCCAAACCTATCGATCCAACAAGCCCTTTGGCGGGATGCAGCATCCAGCAAATCATCTAAGGGCCGACGAAACTCATCGGACCAAAGAACAGGTGGCCAAACGCAGTGAACTGGGACTGCGTATCGCTCCCAAAGCGACTTGGCATAGACGCTTGCCACCGTCGCATGAACAGTTGCAAAGAATGCCGAGGCCAAATGAAGCCACCAAAGGATCTTCATCAACATGGATTCCTGGTACATTGGATGCGATGGTACATCTGAGTGGGTTGTGGCGATACTTGGAATACCAAAGCTTCGCAAGAGCATGATTGGAGCTATTCGCAAGCAACTGTCATCAAGGAAGCAGACGTCGTGGCCTGACCAAAGCACCGCCGGGAGTGAGTCTATGCGTGCCTTTGCCTACACCATTGCTGCATTGATGAACCATGATGAACCTACCAGCAAATGGCAGGTGGTTGACACTAGTTACTGATATGGATTTTTAGAACGAAAGCACATCGCTGCCTCTCTTGCCCGCTAGGAGCCGCAAGAAGATCACAGTGTTCGTGATGGAAAAAAAGTCCATGAAAGCAGCGACCCCGATGTTGCTGGATGCTTCAACAGCTCCAACAGGAGCATAGACAAGCTGCCCATTCAGTAACCATCTCCTTGAACATGGACAGTGCCCAATTCTTTCAAAGTGGACAAAGCTTAAGGCTGCACTTGTTGCCATCGAATCTATTAAGCCATAGTGCAGATTCTCTCCAGGTAAGGTTCTCAGAAGGTGATTGCTGATTACTCAAAAATATGTGTCTCCCGTATACCCTGGTGGCGTCTGTGAATAGGAAGCGCTAGTGTATGACATGTCAACAGAAACAAATGAAAATGGTCACAAGTCTGCTGAGGTGACATCTCCCAACAGTTACTGTATTCAGGTTGACTCTGAAGCTGAGCTGCGCAACATCGTCTTCACCAGACTCTTGGATGTTTACAGGTGTCAGCAAGGTCACCTCCCAACCAAGGCCATCTATCAGCGCCCGGCAAAGAGCCAAGTAGTCTTTGGCGACCCCTCCGGCCTGCACCGGACTGTATTTCTTGGCTTGCTCAGCAAACATGGCAGGTCACAAGAAACTTGTGCGAACAAGACAGTTCGTGACACGAGAGGTTCTTTTGGCTTCTTCCGATCTGACCATGCTAACCTGCTTCAGCAGTGGCGGGAACGCTTGTGCGCAAACCAAAGCACGCGGCATGGCGGCAAAAGATAAATCTCTCAAAGTATGTCCAATTTGTTACAACCTTGAGATGGGATGATAAGGGGATTCATGTTGAAGTAAGAGCTGAAACAAATGTAAGTTTGTCTGTCATGGCTTGTATCTGATAATGGGTGGCAGCTGGTACTCAAACTGAACTGTGGTTCCACATGTAAATCATGCAACAGCATGGTCCCTCCTGGTTCTCTGGTCTGGTGGGGACATGCAGTCCGATCTACACAGTGTCTTATAAGCCCAAGCCAAGCCCGGTGTGATTCTTGCAAACAAACTGCTTGTATGTCAACCATGTGTACATCAATATCCAGTGATGACAGCTTCCACGCAGTTTGCTTGAAATATGAGACTCCATGTACGTGTGCAAAAGGGATCAAACGGATTGAGACCTTTTTACCTGGCGATAGGGATTAAAGTGGGTTTGCCTGTGCTCACTACTGTGTCAACAGGTCACCACGAACCAATTAGGAAAGGGCGACCTCGTGACATCGATGAAATCAATGACAATAGTGCACAAGTTCTGTAATCGATGCCCCTCGCCCAGCTGTCAAGCCATGCAAAAGCAAAGAACACTATAATATAGCTACTAGTAGTTTCTTGCTACTAGTAAGGCGAGGAGTCTGTCTGGAAAACAGATCGACAACAGCGTGGCTTACAGGGAAAGTCTTCAAAGGGCGCTTGTGCGCACGTCCTTGAAAATTGTAGGAGAATACCGCTGACTCACAGGAAAACACCTGCCAAGAAGCACACCCAATGCAACAAAAAAGCTGCAGCTGTCAAGTTGAGGTAGCAGGGAGTGAACGAAAGGTAGCAAGGTTGCAGGAAAAGGGCGGCGGCATCAGCAGCAGCAGCTGCAGCTGTTGCTTCAGCTGCAATAACTGGCCACAGCAAATGCAAAAAAGCATCACTATGGCTATTGCAATTGGAAGCGCCTCAACTGCTTCACATGTTCCAATTTGCAAAGAAGTCATTGCCTCAGCCAGAAATCACCATCTTGAGCCAGCGCACCAAACACTGACAAAGGGTTCGTTTTTTAGTATTGGTCTTGAACCACGCGTTGGTGTCTTGACGATAAAGTATGATAAAGCGCCGCAAACCTGCTTGTGTTACTACCAGTATGTTGTGTCATCTGCATATTCTTCTTTGGCAAAGCGCCTTTGTCATCAACCAGAATGAAAGCCGGGAAGTTCTCCACCTAGCATGAAGATGCATCAAGTCAAAGTCTTTGAAAGAGCTCTTCAGTGCTTCCATGCACCTCGATTTTCCACACTGCTTCCATACCAAGCTCCGGAAATTCCAGCACCTCATGCGACACAGACTTGGCCACGAGACTCTACATCAGTAAACACACAACTGGTTCAAGGAACTGTAGAGCTACAATCAAATTGATTCGACACTCTGAGAACCTCGTTTCTGTCCAAATGATTCGCCTCAAACTTGCAGCATTGACTGACTACTCAAGCTGCCTCCACCTTCTTGATGCAATCTTCAGCTAGAACTGCAGCAGCACCACCCACGCTTCCAAGGTAGAAGCCGCCATACTGCTTGCAAGAATCAGTGACCTGCGAGTAGAGTTGGTAAACACGTGGGTATCGACACTGTACCGGTTGCACAGTTCAAGCATTTCCCAGAGCCTGTTTGGACCGATTGCCTTTGGCAAGAGTCACCTCCGGAGAGCAACCCTGCTTATGAAGCTACTAGTAACAAGGCACCTTACTACTAGAAGCAAGAAGCCACAGGGACTCCTGGCCTTGCTACTAGGAGCAAGAAGCTACTAGGGGCTCCTGGCATCGCTACTAGGACGAAGGACGCTACTAGAGGCTCCTCGCATCCCTACTAGGAGCAAAAGGGCTACTAGGGGCTCCTGGCATCGCTACTAGGAGCAAAAACGCTACTAGGGTCTCCTGGCTACTAGAAGCAAGGACGCTACTAGGGGCTCCTCGCATCGCTACTATAGGAGCAAGGACGCTACTAGGGGCTCCTGACATCGCTACTACTAGGAGCAAAAACGCTACTAGGGGCTCCTGGCATCGCTCTTACAAGCAAGGACGCTACTAGGGGCTCCTGGCCTTACTACTACAAGCAAGGACGCTACTAGGGGCTCCTGGCCTTACTACTAGGAGCAAGGACCCTACTAGGGGCTTCTGGCATCGCTACTAGGAGCAAGGACGCTACCAAGGGCTCCTGGCCTTACTACTAGGAGCAAGGACTCACTAAGGGCTGGCATCGCTACTAGGAGCAAGGACGCTACTGGGGGGCCCCTAACCTTACTTCTAGGAGCAAGGACGCTACTTGGGGCTCCTGACATCGCTTCTAGGAACAAGGACGTTACTAGGGGCTCCTGGCCTTACTACTAGGAGCAAGGACGCTACTAGGAGCTCCTGGCATCGCTACTAGGAGCAAGGACGCTACTAGGGGCTCCTGGCCTTACTACTAGAAGCAAAAAGCTAATGCCAAAGAACTCTCTGCGCTTCTCAGCTCCCGGCCAAAGAAGCTCCATGAGGCTGCCACATTGGAACGTAGGTGTCCATTCCTTGGGCAGTTGGATTCAGGTACATTGAAGTCTTCTACCTTGGAAATCTAAAGATTCATAAAAATCATGGTTTCAAGGGTCAGAGCTGGTAGAAGCTCTACTTTCACATCGCCCGCAAATATATTTTGACCAACCCTTTCATGCTGCAGTCTGAAGTTTTCCAGAGAGAGATGCGGCCAGCAGTTGTAGGACCAAATGAGCCAGAAGCAAATCCTGCCGGTGTCCTGGTTCCACACGATGCCACAAGAAACATGAGTTAACGGACCATCTGCTTTGCAAACTCATCGGTTAGCAATCTTCACGCTCAGGTGCAGGCTTGGCTGGCCCAGCGTAGTAGATTGGATGGTCCTGGCCCAAAACAGTAGATTGACTCACGCGTGCTCAATGTCAAAAGTGTAGATTGTGGGCCTTGACGTACTGTGGAAGCTTCCCTGTCTCTTCAAAGAGCTCACTGATCTTCGCATGGGCAATATCTCTGGCAACAATGAGGGGACCTGCCAGCAGGGCAAGGATGAGAGCCACAAGGGAGTCGCCATATTCCAAACATTCGTGAGTCTTGCACACCTGTCAGGGAGACTCGGGTCTTGATGGGATACCTGGTTTCAAGTATCAAGTCTCTGTGTTTCTTCAGGCTGTTGTTTTTTGTTGGCTGAGCATGTGGCTTTGTGAGTACTGCCAATATATCTTTCATGGGCTGCTGCAAGCTGATAGAAACCACCTGCAACGTTGACAGCAAGTTTGCAGCCAAAAACTTGGCAACTCCAAAATAACATGTTTGACACAGAAAATCAAGCAGCTGTTCCAACCTGTTCAGAAAGGCCTTCCACAGGTCCAGATGGCAAATATTGTGCCTTGCACAATCAAGTCGGGAATTTGTTGCTGCAGGATCGTGAAGGATCATGCAGGATCAGTCATCTTACTGCCGTGTGAGTATGGAAGCCATGAAAACCCACGGACTTGCAAATGAGCAAACCCTTTCTCTTTGCTTGCAGCGAACTATTATACATATATTATATTATTATTTTTTATGTATTATATATATATATCAATTCTTATGTATGTTTACTTTCTTCCTGTGAGTTGCCTAGTGACATTACAGAAGTGTTGCCTGGGCAGTGTTGTCACCGTGACTGAGTTTGAGATTCTTGATGGAGAAGCACATCATAGAACCTAAATACCAAGGTGCAGGATTGTGCTCCAACTCCTCCACGAAAACGCCTTCCGCTGTGATCTTGGCCAGGATCCTGGTGTCAACTGCGCAAACGAGGAAGGAAAATCGAATGACAATTGAAAACAATAAAAATAAATAAACATCGAATATTTGTGAGTTTCGGTAGATTGCCGCTGGGTCGTCAGCTGTCGATCAGCACTGCAAGAGACGCCAAGGCCAGCTGGGCAGGATGCACCATGCCTGAGCAAACACTTCTGCATCGATTTTTCCCCAAACTGTGTGGTCAATCTAATGGTTCTTACGGTACAGTAGTGGTTAAGGCCGGGTGTTCGCTGCTATTTACGGTCGGTGTGTGGATTTATTCGTGGCAGGCGCAGCAATTTGGACATGGTGGTGCTCTTCGGTGTGCTCTGATTTCGTAGCAGGTGCACTGAAACATGACCCTTGGACATGTGGTTCATTTTCAAAAAATCGGGCGAAGCCTCGAGCGAAAGCTGCGTTTTGGAATTTTGATATTGTCGTTAACGCTTTGGCAAGGCTGCGCTATGTAAGTATTGATGCGCAGATTTCGTGGCAGGCGCAGCGCTTTGTGAACCTCGAAGTGCAGATTTCATGGCAGGCCTCTAGGCCATTAGACCTCGAACTCTTGATAACTTTGGGCCTCAACACCTCCAGACCTACGTCTGCCTCTCAAAAACCTCTCCGGATCTCAACAGTTCTACGCCTCCACACTTGCAGATCTCCTGGTCTCTCAGTCTGAGACTGCTACACCTCCAGACCTCTAGACCTTTAGAATTCTTGTAGTAACAGGTGCCACGCTAGTAGTAACAAGTGCCTTACTAGTAGTAACAAAAAAGCTATTAGAATTAACAATTAAGTAAATTTAATAGCTTCTTGCTACTACTAGTAAGGCACCTGTTACTACTAGCGATGCACTTGTTCCTAGTAGCTTCTTGTCTATATTGTAGATCTCTGGACCTCAAGACCTCTCTGGATCTCTCTAGGCCTCTCAATCTCCACACGTGCAGATTCATCTGGATGGCAAAGGCCTTTAAACCTCTAAATCTCTCTCAATCTCAAGACCTCCAGAACTCTAGATATCTCTGGAACTAAAAACTTTAGACCTCCAAATCTCCAGGCCTCTAGACCGCCAAATACTTGTGGATCTCTCGGCCGTTTAGATCTTTATAGACCTTTGGACCTCTAGAGACTCTAGAGCTCTGGACGGATCTCAAGACCACTCATCTAACTTCGAGAAGTAGATCTCTAGGCCTTGAGACCTTTCTAGACCTTTAGATCTCTCTAAACGGATCCCAGGGCCTCTAGTCTCTTGACATATCTGAATCTCAAGACCTCTCTAGATCTCCAAATCCCTCGATCTTGTAGGCAGTTAAATCTTTCTAGACCTTTAGATCTCTCTAGATCTCAAAACCTCAAGTCCTCTAGACCTCTGGATCTCTAGACCTTCTGCTTCCACACCTCTAGACCTTGGACCTCTGGACCTCAAAACACTTGTTGGGGGTCTCTTGCCAGGAGTATTTTTGCTATTGTTATATAATTATGTGTTTTTGCACGCACCTAAGTAAGGGCTGGTCACTAGTAGCTACTGGACGCAGGATAGCTCACCCTTCTTCAAGGAAGCTCCTCCAGGGCGGCGGAAGGGAGCTTCCTTGAAGAAGCACTAGCACTAGCACTATTCATTTGGTTTCTAGATGTTTGCTAGGAGCAAGGACGCTACTAGGGGCTCCTGGCATCGCTACTAGGAGCAAGAAGCTACTAGGGGCTCCTGGCCGTACTACTAGGAGCAAGGACGCTACTAGATGCTCACAGCTGATCACACTGAGCCCTGGACCGTGGGAGTCTCACAACCCGTGCCTAAGAAGAACACCCAAACATCATATGTATGAGGGCTTTGCGTCGTGGTTCTGTGACCCACACTCTCTTGGACCCCAGCATCATGAGCGAAGTACTTCCCACCAAACTGGGCTCCCACCCCCAAATCTTGACAAATCTTCAGCACTTTTTCCTGACGGTCAAGAACATAATTGACAGGGAATGGTCTTCATGTTCCTGTTGTGTTTGACAAGCCCTTTTCAATGCCATGTATCTATTATTTATATAGTATAATATATAACATAATCACATAATAGTATGCCACTTCTAAATTCCATGTAATCTCATACATCCATGAACCGTTTATATCTTCCTCAAAGCAATGCCACTGTTCCTCTCAACCTCTTTCAACCTTCCATGGCACCTCCCATTCCAGGTCACGGAAAGCTCGGCCACTGTCGCTGCCCGAGGTCGGGAGGTCATCGTAGTACCTCCCAAAGAGTCAAAGCGTCTGTCGCGTCAGCCCAAGCGTATGCTGAACAGCTGAGAGGCGGATCAAAAAGCTGCAACGCGAGCTGCAACAGCTAAGCAGCTTTTAAGTTGATTTATTTGATGTTCCAAATGGAAAAATAGACAACCGTTTGCACCTGTCCCAAACGAAGTAGACTGCGACCACAACTCAACAAAAACAAGCAAGAAAACTGTCCTTGAGGGCAAATAACAGCTTAGCACAAAATCAAAAATCCTGCAGCACCTGGCACTTGCAAGCTTAACGGTCTTCAAGCAAGTTTCAGCCTTGGCATGAAAAGAGTGCAAAGTCACTGAACCAGAAGCATTGGAGCTGCTTTTTGTGTGTCCTCGTCACTGGGTTTTCTCACATTCAATTCCACATCTCAGCACCCTGCTGAGGTCCCTCCAATTACCAAGGCAACATGGTAAGGTGGGCAAGCACTTGTGCCCAGAGTCTGCCTTGGAATTGAAATGCTCGTCTCAAGCTTCTCCGGCTCAAGTCAAAGCAAGTGGTTCGACTTGAATAGCTGTGCCGAAGCCCAAGCAGTTTTTCTTTGATGAACGCTTCCAGCTTCTTTGGATTCAGCAAGGCCTCCGGCTGCAGATTATCAAATCCCTTTTCTCTCGAACACTGGTTTAAAAGGAGTGAAATCAGCAGCCCAGTCTTCTCTCATTAATTCTTCCTTTCTTGGTAGCGTTTGCTACCATTTCGTGCCTTGGTTTGCTGGTACAAGTAGGTCTTGTTCGCAGATCCGCCGCCTTTTGCCATAAAAAGGAACCTCATTCAAGACCCGATCACTGTAGTACTGTTGGGATCGAAAGAAAACTATGCGTCGCAAAGCTAGACAGAAGGGGCTCTAAGCCTCAAGCTCATATTTGGCTTCAGAGGTCGCCAAAAGGTCAATCTGCGCTGGCAGATTGCACCTGCGAAATCGAAAACACAAAACAAGGAGTCAACTTGTCTCCTTGGCATGACCACTCTGCTGACTTTTCATATAATCGATGTTCTCTTCTCAAACAAGACAGCCATAGCTCAGGCAAGAGCTTTGTGTTCTTCTCTGCAAACATTGTGACAGGAGCCATTTGCGAGTATCGCAGATTCCTTCAGGTCAGCTCAAATCATCTATATAATCAGCCAGATTAATCAGCAGTGCTTTGCTTGTTCTGAACAAGTACCAGGAACGCAGTAGCCTCTTTGTGTAAGCATCGTAGACGCCCCCAGATAGCTGCTCTTCATCGTCGCCAGCAGTGAATACACTCATTCCACGCCTCAGCCAAAGTTTTTGCCGCCTACACATTGCAATCATGGAGCTCCAAATAAGATGCCAGCTTCCCCATTACAATGGCAGTGCCCGTGTCCTTTCCAAGGAAAGTTGGAAACGGACAGTTTATGCAGCGGCTTTGTATCTTCAGTGAGTGCAGGAGGATCTTGGGTGAGCATCAAAGGAGGCGAGAATGGATTCTTATCAACTCAAACTTCTTTTGGCAAGCATTTTGGCAAAACCCATTTTGGCAAGTACGCTTCTTCTCAATTGTCTTGTCCATGCCTGGCATCCGGGAAGCTGCCCTCCGCTAGCTTTCACAGCATTCCTCACAGCTCAGATGGACCCAAAACGAACCCTCCGTTTGTGTCAAACAAGTCAAAAAGGAGTTTCCCTTTGTATAGGAAAACCATGTAAAACAAGCAATGGCTGAAGCCGATACTGTAGGAGATTGTGCGCTGTGAAGCGATCATTTGCTGAAGCCTGACAAAAAGGATGACATCCAGGGGAAGGGATTTGATCTCACCAAAAACGTGTCTATGTCAGTCCATGTCTCCACAGCCTCAGGATCTGTGAGAATCTTTCCAAGCTGTGCAAGGTGACCCGGCCGAAGAAAGTGACCTCAACCAAAATGAATGTGTTCATGGTTTCACCTGCTTACAAAGCTCACGAAGGAAAAAGACACAAAACTGCCAAAGTTGAGAATAGCCCTATGGACCCTAATTAAGCAGCAGCTTAGGCTTGAAGGCCAGGACTGATCTCGGTGATGCAATGTTCGGCCAGCTGACGCAAGACCCAGGGCCTCAAGAGTGACAATCCATGATTTTGTTCGTCAACATCGCCCAATTCATTGACGTGTTGCTGCAAGATTTGGGGCAGTGGCTCCACTGTGATGATCTTCTTGGCAGCTCCACCCACCTGAAGAGTCACAATACTGCATGCCAACAAAAACAAAAACGGGCAAAGGACACAATGTCACAACACACACCAGAATGCATTCTGCTTGAGTCCTAGTTGTCCGCACAGTTGAAACAGGACTATCGGACTATCAGGATCGTGTGCCTTGACCTCTTCGGTAGCGATTCCAGCGCTCAAGGACTCCACTTTCTGCAAGAATGCTATGTTGTCACTGAAATGATTCATTGGGAGGCTGCAGCTAAGGGCTTAGAATTGAAAGTTGTTTCTCTGCTTGCAATTTCACCTTTTGTTCCTAAACTCCGTAGAACAGAAACATCTACACCCAACATCCTCGACTCTGCCTTGTAGGGAACATCGACAGGGTTGGCGTGCTGGAACATGGGTTTGTACCTGCATGTTGCTTATATAGTATATCATGTGTGGCTGTTGCATCCTGAGATTGTGAGTCCCCTATCGCTTTCCAATGTTTCGGAACCTTGTTGAGGGTACCACTCCCCAAGCAGTGTGGACACACTGAGGGGTTCTTACGGTAGTAGAAAAGCAGCTGATGCTTAGATCGCTGAAGCGCGCTGGCGTGACCGGCTAATTCGCTGCTATTTACAATACATTCATGCCTCTCAAAATCCTCGAGGTCCATTTCAACTGCGCAGGCTCACAAAATCTGCCTGCCGGCGGCGGGTGCTTCTAGCGACTGCGCTCTCGTTGTGGTGCCATGTGCATTTTCGCACATGGTGGTGACTTTTCGTGGCAGGCACCTCGTGCTTTGGTGCTCCAAAGCCGACTTTTCGTGACAGGCGCAAGGGATCGGAGCTGTTTTGCTTCGAAATGCAGTTTTCGTGGCAGGCGCAGCCCTTTGGACATGGTGGTGATCGTCGAGGGACTCAGATTTAGTGACAGGTGCAGTGAATCGTGACTTTTGGACATGTGGCTCGTTTGCAGATTTCGTGGCAGGCACAGCACTCTGTGACCCTCAATGTGCAGATTTCGTGGCAGGCGCAGCACTTTTGCGAACCTCGAAGTGCAGATTTCGTGGCAGGTACAGCGCTTTGTGAACCTCAAAGTGCAGATTTCGTGGCAGGCCAAGCACTTGGTTAACCTCGAAGTCTAGATTTCGTGGCAGGCACAGCACTTGGTGAACCTCGAAGCGCAGATTTCGTGGCAGGCAAAGCAGTTTGTAAACCTCGAAGTGCAGATTTCGTGGCAGGCAAAGCACTTTGTGAACCTCAAAGTGTAGATTTCGTGACAGGCACAGCACTTGGTGAACCTCAAAGTGCAGATTTCGTGGCAGGCGCAGTACCTCGAAGTGCAGATTTCGGCGCAGGCGCAACACTTTGTGACGCTCACTCTCTCACTCTCTCACTCTCACTCACACGCTCACACTCACACGCACTCTTCACTCACACTCACATTCACATTCACATTCACACTCACACTTGCACTCACTCTCACTCACACTCGCACTCACACTCACTCTCACTCTCACTCACCCACTCTCACTCACCCACTCTCACTCTCACTCTCACTCTCACTCTCCCACTCTCCCACTCTCACTCACACCCACTCTCACTCTCACCCACACTCACTCACACCCACCTTCACTCTCACTCACTCTCACTCACACTCACTCTCACTCACACTCACTCTCACCGTCACCACGATCCCCACCTTCATCACCCCCAATGCGTCTAGATCTCTAGACTTTCTGATTATAGACCTCACACACACTGTTTGGGGTCTCTTGCCGGGATAATTTTTTTTGTTTGAGCCCCCAATCGTTTCCCAGGGTTTGTAGCGTGCCCGCATATGAATGCGACGCTCTTGTGCAATCGTAATCATTGCAATGCTTGAAGGCACTTCATATTAAATATATATATATACTTTTTTGTAATATATATATAATTGTAGATATAACATTATATATAACTAATAACGAAGCCAGCATAAAGCCAGTCAACGTGGTGAGAAGGTCGGGGCACTCAAACTTCACATCCGGGACAAGATCCTCAACCTGAAGGAATTCTTCCCTTAACTGGAACCGCTTCCGCTTCTGTGATTGCAGCCGCTTCTTACTGTGATTTCATTGATGGGCATCTTGTTCGCAAGCCTCCTTGCCACCCTTGTCGCATCCGCAATTTCCGCATGAATCCTTTGCCTCAGCAGCACATTATACTTGAAGGAACTCACAAAAATTCAACTAGAGTCAACCTGGTGAGAAAGATTCACCAAGACATGCGAACACTGTATCAAAACCTTCAGGCTGCCCTCCACGAGGGTAGGAAAAGCAAGAATGTGCCAGCAAAGACTCAGCAGCAAGCATAGCCAGTTGCCTGACCGTTCCGAATTCTCGAATTCAGATCGTCTCTCACCAGATGGCAGCTTAGGCTGACACCTCTGCCATGCTGTTGGGAACTGTTGGAATCGCGCAAAGACTCTCTTGTCACAAGTAGGATCAAACTGAAGTTGGTCTTGCAGAGATGCGAATGAGAGAATGCATCGAGGCATGCAGCACTTAAAACCTGTGAGCCAAAGGGATCGATCACAGCAATTCATCTGACGCAGGGCCCATGCAGAAATTGCCACAACAGAATGAAGTGAATGGGAATGCCACCTTTTCAACACGAAGCGGTTCGCCTGTGCCCGCGAACACCCCGCAAACTGCAAGTCATCTACTTTGCGGTGAGAAACAAGCCATGAAGTGCCTCCATCACCAGCCCATCACTGGTGCATAGCCTCATAAACATCTCCCAAGATCTCCTAAGAATCTAAAACTTGGAATCGCCTATGCCATCTGTGCCCTCGACCCACCAGTGAGTCGATGCATTGCCGCATGCTCGAAGCCTGAAGAAGACACTCTGAAGCTGAACCCTGACATTGCCCCAAACACAAGCGTCGCTTGCTTCAAAGGACGTGGCTGATGTCTCTTTGCTGCACTGTCGCAACCCAGCCCGATCCACTGTGCCGAATGCAACTTCGCACACCTGTCAGTTGTTCTTCTGTTCTGAAGATTGGATCATCCAACTGTGCAGCACATTGATCACATGCCTTTGTGCCAGCAGTAGATGTTGCAGATGCCGACCTCGGGACATATGCTCACTCAGCAAATGATAAGGAACCCATGCAACAATAAGCAGGTCCTGGGGGGCAGGTCGATGCTAGCTCCGCCCAAGCCCCAGGCAAGTGGAGAGTGCCGCTAATGTCTTCACCAATTGTAGACAAGTACCTAGTCACATCATAAGTCGAATCGCCAGGCTTGTTTGTGAATCGTTGAAGGTAACGGTGATGTTCTGAAAGAATGATAAACAATGTGTTTTCAGCTGAGCACTCCATGGGCTGTCGCTCACTGTTTTGCCTGGCACACTTGTTACATGCTTAATTTTGAACCACTCCCTGCACACAAAAAATGTGAAGCCAGGTCCACGAAAACAAATGAGCAGCTCTTGCTGCTAGGAGCAGTGTCGCCTCGATCAACACCCTCTGCAAACTCTCATATCTGCTTGAAGACTTCTGTTTCCGACTAATCTGAAAATACACCGCTGGAGGTCATCGCCATTAGGTTGGAGGCCATCGCTAGGCCATTGAAGCGTTTCTTCAGCAACTCTGTGAGTTCTTAATGTTTGACTGCACTCAAATGGGAACGATCTACCTTGAATATTGAATACTGGGCGTCAAACAACGAGGAAAAGCAGCCCTTGGATGAGGCAGACCAAATCAGGTCATCATACAGCGCAGCGGAGCAGCATGATTTTTAGCAAAGCTTTGTGGATTCCAGAAGCGACTGCATGCTGGGGGACGAACGAAGCGCCCTGCATGCTCGTGCAGCTAGACTTCTTTGCTTCATGCCTTGGTGCTAAGAAACAAAAAAACATGCTATGGAATACAACTCAAATACACTTACACGATTGGTACTGCGCACACTTCATCCTTTGCTTGAACTGCTCATAAGCGACACTCTGTAGCATGGGTGCTGTGGAAAATACTTTGGTTGGTCAGTTGCTCTGCTACGTTCGTCCAGGCGAGTTGCTCTCTAGATCTTTTCGAAGGTCTTGAGCTGCTGCTCGACCTATTGAAGCTAAAAGTTATCAATCATCTCTAACTCTACTCAGACAAGGAAAGGCAAATTTGAACTGCGTGAGCCCACCTCGAACTGTTTTCAGTGACATGTCCATGAGTCTGGATCCTCGAGAAGGCCGAGAAACTTTCAAGTTGCGTCGCCAACGTTTTCCAATCAGCATTCAATTCCAGCTTAGGGTGCTGCGAACTCTGAAATCTCGCACAAAGTTTCCTGCTGTTGACTTGTCCTGACTGTGGTGATGAGAGCTTTCAAGCTTGCCAACCCCAAACAATTGACCAAAATACCTCATCTCAAGACCTAAAAAACTAAAAAAAAAAAACTCCTGGGACGTGATAATTGTCCAAATTTTCAGTGTCCAGTGCTAGTTTGTGTGTTACCCAGGCTCTTGCCTCGAAGCACAAAGAATATGCCTGGCTGCAGTACAGCCATCACGCAACCGATCGACAGCTCATTGCATCTCATAAAGTTGCAAAAAGTGCCAAGCCACAGCTTTCATGGAAGGACCCTTCAAGATGTAGGACACTGCGAGTCCTTCATCCTGCAATCCCCACAATGCTGGTCACAACAAGTCTCATGTTTGACATATCTTGACAGACTGCTCAACGAGTCCTCTTCTTCTTGCCTTATGCAAAAGGGTGTGGCTGAGGCTAGCTTGTATGCTCGCAGGCTGACAGGTGCTGGCCTTGTCAGTGTCATCTCCGGCGATATAGTAAAGCTTTGGCTAGGCTTTGAGTCCTTGTGAAAATGAAAGAAACGAGGTACAAAGAAGAGAGTGAGGATGATGCAAAGGTGGCTGCACACGGCAAACGAACCCAAACAAAGAACTGAATACAAGATCGCTGCAAGAATCTGCAGGAGCATCTTTGTCAGCAGTGAGACGACAAATTCGATTGACAAGTCTGAACCTTTAACTCGTATTGAGTACATTGAGACACATTGTAGGTCACAGAATCATAGAGACTGCTGCTCTTCTGTACACCGCAAATTGGATTTGCGTGACTCTTGCAGTGACCAATTCCATGTTACCCAAACGATCAAACCTCACATTGCTGGAACGGGCTCGCTCGCTTCAAAGGGAGGCTCAGGTTTGACCACAGGACCAGGGACCATGCCAACCACGCTGCTCCGGATGGAATTCAAGAGGCAACTGGCTTGGTAAATGAGGTGCTCCACGTGTGGCACAACGCTGTAAAGCTCATCGATGGTAATGTTCCGCAGGTTCAGTTCTGCTTCTGCTCTCAGCTCTGCTTCTTGCTTCTCTGCTTTCTCCGCTTCCTGCAGCTCCTCTTCACTCAAATGCTCTGCACAGACCGCAGCAGAAGGTGGCACGAGATCTCGCAAGCCCGCTTGCAGGTTTGACGCCCCAACCACTAGCCGAGGAAGTGACATATTCATCATAGCCAGTGCCTCAACATGTATACCCTGAAAACAAACCCGCACACCGATTGTTCCATGTTTATCAGCAGTCAGAAACACACGAAAGCCTTCACCTGCCCAGGGTCTTGCCTCCTCAACAGTCTGTGGCGGAGGTGGTCGGAATGGGGGCCCATCGCCATGCCCCAAGGCAAAGGCCCACTTTTGCACCTTGCAATGGCAATTGTTTAAAGAATAAATGCGCAAAAATGTCGAATTCTATGAAAGCCAAGGTGCATTGTAGCTCGCAGCCTGCATCCATGTCTCACAATTCAAAGGGCAAAGACAGCAGGGGCAAAGGGCAATTTAAATCTGCCTGGACTCCATAGGACAGCTTGATCATCTCCTCGTCTTGTGTTGGTGTGAAGTCTGAGCTCTGGCGAGTGAGCGATTGATGCCTCACGGGCAGCATGCCCCACTAGTAACAAGGGCATCGCTACTAGTAGCAAGGGCATCGCTACTAGTAGCAAGAGCATCGCTACTAGTAGCACGCATGTGCTTTCTTTTTCGTATCCTGGGGTGGGGGCTTACGCCAGGCCGTGAGGTAAGTATGGAGGGAGTCGCTACTAGTTACTAGTAGCTGGGACGCAGGAGGGCTCGGGCTCAATGATTTGGTTCCTAGATGTTAGAGGAAACTTAACTTGGATGGTGTCTCTACGATCTCGGGTCAAGTGTGTGAATTGTACACAGGGGGCACTACGCCCAAGTTTCCCAGCAGGAAAGTCAAAAAAGGGAAACACGTCCGATGTCCGGAAGTCCTCATATTCAAAACACAAGAAAAGCGACGACAACAACAACAAATATATATATATATACATTGTCAAAAATGATCAAACATGAGGGAATACAAACTCATGGCCTGTCCACCAGAAGGGTTGCTGCTTGCGCAATGGCACTCTGCAAGCGCTGAGCGAACTGGCGAAGTGGCACTCGGGTTGCAGCACCTGGCAACGTGATCAGGTGAATACTTCCCCGTGCGCTCAGTAAGGCATATTTCCTTCCCAAACAGCGTACCAGAATCAAACTATCTGGTACTAGTACAGCTCAATTGTGCGTCGTTGACGCTCTTCATTGCTTCGATCCTGGTCTGGCTTTGTTTTCTTGCTCGGAAAGTGCTGACAACTTTGCATTCAGCCTGCATCTGCTTGCGATATGGGCCCACCAAACTCCAGCTTCGGGCCCTCTGTGCAAAACCGACCTGCCATTGAAACAAAACACCCAAACACCCAGACCAAGCATCAAATCCTCTCACCACCAAGCTCTGGACTTGCCTGCAGTTTCCTCGTTGGGAGGCATCAGGGCACTTCCAAAGAAACCAGAAAATGCTCCCTCTGGTAGCGGCATCAGCTTTGGGCTGAGGGCATCCTGAGGATACTCTTGTTGGACAGGGCAGTTCCAAATGGATGTTGATCTGATGGCAGGCGCCGCTTCAGTCGCTACTGCAAATGAATCCCTTCAGTTGCGGGATACGTGGAGCCTGGTTCCCAAGGCCCTAAAGGGTAAAAGAGGTGGATGCACACACCACGGGATCAAAGGGGATGCGTGACCACAGCTCAAGGGCCCTATGGCGTCGGGAAACATAGGGTCAGTGGTCATGAACGCATGCCGAGATTGCACGCCCAACTATCTTTAAATTCGTGAGATTCCGGGGTGTCCTGGGGATCGATCAACTTAAGTGCAATCCTGCCATGGCCCAAAATTCCACGAAGCAAATGCGTCGGCTTCTGCTTCGTCAGATGGTCTGCTAGCTGGTGGTGGGTGTCAACCCACTTGTACACTTCAGCAAGCCGCTCCATCTGTTCGTCAAATTCGGCAGCCGTCTCTTTGAGACCTCCAAGGTCTATCGCCAAGCGCTTCTCCTGAGTCGTGGAGAGCGAACCATCATCCTTGGTGAGCAGGTCGTACAGAGGCTCCTGCAGCTGCAGCCATCGGCAGACGGAAGCCGTCCGGACTGAGAGGGGACGTAGCCGAAGACCAAGGCCTCCGCGAAGATCTCCCGGACATAGAGTCCAGCATCCACTGCAGCATCGAGACCCATCCTCTCGGCGGCCAGCGTCGACCTGCACTGTCTCTTTATCTTGTGGCTTCTCCAATCCATCAGGCTTGCCAAGCCACCAGCAGCTTCTAAAGCGGCATCCTCGGCCACGAAGACCAGGTATAGCCGGGCTGAGAGGGGAGGCCTTCGCCGTTGGCGAAGCTGGCATCGGAGTAGACGATGATGCGAGCTCGCTCCAGGTCTATATGGGCCTAAACTGGAGTGCCCAGTCTTCTGAAGCTTTTGCTTCCTTGAGGAGCTAGTTCAGCTGCATCAGGCTGTCCACAGTCGGCTGTCCTGACACGTGCAACGAGGTGCCAGCAGCCAAGTTTGGCCGTGTCTGGCCAACAACCCAATGTAGGCATCCTCCGACGGATCGTATAGTTCCGCCAGCTCTGAAGCCAAGAGCGGTGCATTGGGCGTTGAAGACCTCCACTTGGGGATAGGTGTGACATTGGTGGCCTTGATCAACTTCTGACAGCCAAATGGAGCCGTCGGGCTTCTGGCGGATCTGCTTGCCACCATTTTCCAACACCTCATCTGTCCTGCTGTGAGCCCATGCGCCGAAGTCGAAGGTGTTCCGGATCTGGTCCAGACTCTCATCAGCGCCTGGCTCTCCAGCGCCAAGCAAATCATCCGCGTGAGCTCCCAGGGCCAGGATCAAGCGCTCGTCCTTGTAGTAGAAAAACATGGCCCTGTCCAAGGTGCTCTGGCGGAAGCCCATCTTGAGGAGGGAGTCACGAAGGTGCCTCCAAAACAAACGTGGTGAGTTAGCCAACCCAAAAATGCCACGTACCACCAGCGTCAACTGCTTGGGGTGTACACCAGGAAGGCCTTCGCGAGGGGGTCGAAGATATAGTGCTTCTTTCCGGGCCGCCATGCTCTGATCCCCTTGGAGAAAGGCTCCGGTGATGTCGCTGTTGAAGAGGAACCAGCCTGGTGAAGAGGCTGCGATTTGCAGCAGGCAGAACATCCCTGCTCGACTCATAGTGGGCGCATCACGTCGTCAGGTCTGGGTCTTGGTCTCCTCGGCAAACCAGTCGCGCCTTGTGCTTGACAGGCATCCATGGGTATGCTGCATTCTTGTTGCGGTAGCAGACTCTGGTTTGGAGGATCCTTGATTTGATGGACTCACCAGGGCTTCAACTGCTCTCGAAGCCTCGATGTCAAGCAAGACCACGGCGCCGTAGCGGATCCATGTGGATGATTCCTTTATCAGCGCCTCGCGGTAGCCCTCACGCCACTCGTCGGGGGTGAGGTGGAAGGGAATCTCGATCCTTCTCGAGCTGCTTGAGCTCCTTGCGAGTGGTCAATGCTGTGCGGAAGGCCGGGCAGGAGCAGCAGAAAGACGATTCACGGAAGCCTCCTTAGGCTTCCGTTGAGTAGCTCTTTGAAGCATGATCACATCACTACCGACTTGCGCCGCACCAAATGCCCCAGACACGCTGGCCGGAGGCGTACCACGCACAAGCCAAGGTTGCTTACGGGATTGAGGGGGACTAAGCACTTCAATCTCAGTCCACTGCGCATCAGGGGACGACCAACTCAACGGGACGCTCGTAACCCTCCATACGCCACGAACCTTGATAGTAGCACCAATCTGCAGGCGAACACCAAGGAAGTTGCCGCCACCAACCCGAAACGCAAGAGAAAGACCGGATCGCCTAGCGTCCGCCATAACTTGACTGTCATAGTCAAGAGGTGACAAATCCCCCCGGACCTTCCAATCAACATTGGACGAACAGTTTGATCCTTTTCCAATCGATCAACGAAAACCGCATTGCGACCGGACAACATCAAGAATTGGTCAACCTCAGAGGCCACAACTTTGATGTAACCCGCAAGGAAAGTCTCATCCTCGGATTTCCAATTCTTAACTTATTTTCAGACCATCCATAGGAACTATGGATCTCAAGCGAACCTTTCCAAGCATCAACCAAGCCAACAGGTCTAGATTTCATAACTTTCCAACGTTCTTCAGAAACCAAGGCCCGAGGCACAGACACCCGCAAGGTCGCCAACTCCTTCTGCACAGGAACATTGGTAACCTCATGAACAAGACCAACAGGAAGAGGCGGGATGGAACCCACATGAACCATGGCAACTTTCCGAAACTCCTTAGTCCCAACAAGACAAGGAAGCAACGCACTGCGTCCACCATCCGGCACATCCTCAGTAGGTTTCAGCAAGAAACAACAAGCAAACTGAACAGACATTTGGGAGCTTTGGCCAACTGAACAAGTTCTTCAACTTTAGCACACGAAGGAGCCAAACAAACCTGACCAGAAGGAGCAACCCCTTTTTCAATCGCATCAGTGACAGAACGCCACATTACCAAGCGGCCTTGCCAGCAAGAAGGTTCCAACCGCACAGGGACTGCTTTATGAGCAGGATTCTTCGGAGCACCTGCAGGCGCCTTACCGCCTCCCACTTCATTTTTCTTTTCCGTAGAATGCAAAGGAGGAGCTGGAGCTTTTGCTTTGCCCTCAACCTCTTTAGGACCCGGGTCTTTCAAAGAGCCCTTTCGAGCAAGTTGAACTATGTTTTCCAACCGTTCCAACAAGCCAACCGGATTCTGCTTGGCACGTTGAACAAGTCTATCCAAAGCCCCAAGCAACACAGAATCAGAACTACCCCCAGAACGCTTAGACTTAAACTGATCCAAGAGTTGCCCCAAAGCCGCCAGCAAAGCAACTTCTTCCTTTTGACTGCCCTGGCCCTTTTTGCCACCACCACGAAAGGCATGATTCAACCCAACTTGGCGATGACCACCAAAAAGGCCAGATGAAGAAAGAGAACCCCACGACGAAACGACCGCACCAATCCAGTCCGACCAAGCTAACACCGAAGGACGACGCCGCAGCCGCTCAACAGCGCGAAAACGATGTTTCCAATTGGCCCGAGCAGCTCGAACCCTGGACACAAAACGACACTGCTGTCCAGCTCGTCGTGGCCACAGCCACTCACAGCAACGAAGCCAAAACTTCGCGCTAATGGAGCTGCGGTCAACAAAATACGCAAGCATCGTCATCCAAGTCCACATGAATGGAACCAATCTCCAGCCAAGTGAACCAAACGGAGAGGACTCCTGTACCCAATCACTATGCGCCACTAACTCAGGTTTTACCGCCTCCATCCAGGCCAAATCTTCACCAGCCTCGTCCCGGGGAACCAAGGCACCAACAGGCGAAGAAACAGCCGGAGAAAGCAACACAGCTTTTACAAAAGCCACAGCCAGCCAGCACTCGAGCAAGAAGTCCGACCATGTGCATTGTCGCTGAGAGGGAGGGCGCCCGCAAACGCACCAGTTCCAGCATAGAGCACCAAGACCAAGTTGACGAATCGAAGTTCCACCGAAGATCTCGATGAGGTCATAGCCACAGGTCCTGCGGGGCCAGGAAGAAGAGGTCATCTTGGTTTGAACCACTCCTCGGGAAGCTCTGCTCAGGGCCAAAGCTTTGCGGGCATTGCGCCTCAGCTTGCGGCGTACACCAGACTTCAAAGGTTGCCATTCGCCTGGCGCTGGCGGAGGGGGTGATGCCATTGAGGTGATGATGGATCCGCGTCCACATCCATCACCTGGCTCCACTCGGCTGAGGAGTCCTGCTCGTCCTTGACCGGTGAGCGCTTCGAAGGCGAAGGCTTGGCTTTGCTCTGCACTGCCGTAGTGGTCTTCTTGCGCACCACCTCGTTGATGGAGACCGCCAGCTCCTGCGAGGATGATTGCGAGTAGCACCCTTCCAAGTTGTGGGCTGCCTCCTTGGGCTTTAGCGCGAACTTGGTGGCCTTTCCGCCGGGTTGCTGACGATAGCCGTGGCTCGAAACGGACGGGCGTAGGTTTCCCGGTCGGCGGAGAGCTCCGGACCCCAGTCGATGCAAGATTCATCGATCTGGATGGGTGTCGTGTCCACCCATGGAGGCACAGGGTCGAAAATGATGCCCTCATAGCGACTTCCTTTGGATCCAGCCAGAAAGGCCATTCAATGATGGCCTTGACAAAGAGGAGCCAAGTCTGCCCAGCCAGGACGGGGACGGGAGCTTGTCCAGGTCCCTGGTCGATGGTCGAAGTCGAAGTGTTGATGACCAGCGCCTTGTTCTGGACGGCGATTGGCAGGCTGACTCGCATCGTAGAGATGACTGGCTCGTTGGGGCTGGGGCAGTATATAGCGCTCCATCTCGGACTCAATCTTGGGGGCAATCTCGAACTTGTCCAGGAATCGCGGGGCGATGGCCTCCAGGACCTGAGAATCGCACGCCGCGTCGATTGTGAGGTAGCTGCGATGTCGGAGCTCGGCGGGTCGATCCCACCTGTCGACTGCCAAGTGGAAGGTCAGGAATGAGCTCCTCCTCATCGTCGTCGCGCACGGCGATGATGCCACCCCAATCCACTCGCCTTGCCATGAAGGTCCGGCGCTGCCTCAGGTTGTCAAGGTCCAGCGCCTTCTTGTCCTTGTCGACCAACAGCGCCCAAGCAGATCCAACCGCCTGGAACTTGTCGGACTCATAGTGACGGGCGGCCTCAGCAACTGCGGATGCACTCGGGGCAGGACTGATCAGGTTCTTGCCACGCGCCCTTGGCTAGCTCGGTACGGACTGCTCGCAAATCCACAGATGGTGCTGTCGGCTTGAGCTTCTTGAGAAGGGCATCCACTTTCCTGGCGACCTTGCTCACATGGCCCTCGTCCAGGGGCGAGGCCGAAGGCGATCGGTATGAAGTAGATTTGTCCAGAGTCGAAGCGGCCGCAACTGAGCGGCTGGCTGCAGCTTGGGACGAAGGTGCAGGTCGGGTGGCCATGTTTGCAGTCCTGGCCTGACCGTCATACTGCTCCTCCCAGTATAGGTGTCATCCCACTGGAACTCATCACCTTCTTCCTCATAGTCCCATGTGTCCCAAACACCATCGCGAGAGTCGCGGTCTCGTGAGCTCCGCTGGGGCATTCAGGGTCGCCCTTCCAGTGGCCGATCTGTTCACAGTCGCCACAGGCGGCGACGGCTTTGAGCTCTTGCAAGGACACGCCACGAGCCTTGCTGCCGCCTTTGGATCCTTTGGACTTGGACTTGCCGCCCTTGGATCCTTTGCCACCCTTCTTGCCCTTGCTGGCGTTGCCACCAGACACATAGAAGCCACGGGCTTTGACTGCCTTGGCCAACTTCTGCCGGTTCTCCCGGTGAGTGGCGAAACATTGGTGAAGTTCTCGCGAAACTTCTTCAGGAACTCCCGGTTGTAGGTCGGCGTTGGCCAGGGTCTCAATGGGGTCGTTCTCCCATAGCCAATCCTCAAGCTGCTCTTCCGAGGCGTCCCAACTTGGCCAACTGGGTTCAGTTGACTCAGCATGAACTTCGCGCGCACCTCGACCCTTACCTTGGCTCCTCGATGGTGTGTAGCCCTTGGAGACCAACGTGTTGGGGTAGAGGACGTCGATGGCCTGCTTCAGCTTGCGCCAGTTGTCCTCGCCATTAGTGCGAAGCAGAAGGTTCGCCTGGCGCTCCTGGCTGAGACCGGTGTGCTCGAAGTACCAGTAGATGACGACGGCATCGGGCACGTCGAGGCCTGTATCGCGACAATCGCGATGAGCCTTGTCCAGAAGGTCGGCGGCCTCGCGAAGGGTGTGGTTCCCGGCGCCAAGCTGCATCTTGAAGAAGGACTTCATGGCGCTTCCGCCTGCGGCTCGTCGAACTTCTCCTGGAGGACCCTCATGAGGATGCGCCATCCATCAACACCACCGAAGGTCTTGGCGGGCGCGTCCTCGAGGTACTCTGCGGCCTTGCCCTCCAGCGCCGCGCGCAAGCGCAAACCAATCTCGCCCTCGTCGATGATCTTGCGGGCGATCTCAACGTAGGAGTCGACCTTGCCAATCCAGATCTTGAAGCACTTGGGATTGGTCTTACGGTCGCCGTTGAAGACCGGAGCTGGTGGAAGGTTTCCACGTGGTCGCTTTTGGGACCTGGATTCTCCTGAATCCTTTGAGGGGCTCTTGGAGGTGGTCTTCGGTCTTCGATGGGCTTCCGGGATCGCGGCGGTCATCGCCTGCATGTGAATCACCAGCCAGCGAAGGGGTAGCCGACCTCGGTCCGTTTCTGCCCAAGCGGCTCACGGGAGGCGTAGGCGAAGCCGGTGGAGGCGAGCTCGAGGTCAAGCCGCCATCCATCTCGTCCTTGGCCTTGGGCTCTTCCGGCTCATAGGACTCTTCAAGGGCTTCTTCCTCTTCACCCTCCTGCCAGTACTCCTCCTCGGCGTCCTCATGGAGCTCGTCCTCGCAGGACTCGGTGAACCCCATTTCATCCATCTCATCGAGTGTGGCCATTTGGTCCAGGTCGAATGCGAAGCACGAAGGACCGGTGTAGCTGCACGCTACCAATGCAAATGAATCCCTTCAGTTGCGGGATACGTGGAGCCTGGTTCCCCAAACCCTGAAGGATAAAGAGGTGGATGCACACACCATGGGATCAAAGGGGACGCGCGACCCTTTTGGCGCAGCTCAAGGGCCCTATGGCGTCGGGAAACATAGGGTCAGTGGTCATGAACGCATGCCGAGATTGCAGCTACAACATCGCTACAACATCTAATATAAGTGACATTTACAGTAAGGGTTCAAGCAAATGACAATCAAAGCCAGGCCAAACAACTGCTGAGACTCGTCGCCGCCACCACCACCCAGCTTAAAGTGGAAGGGTTTCTTCTTCGGAGATGTTGATTTGCCAGCTGGTAGTCGAGCCTTCATGCATGTGTCGCACAACAAACTGCGAAGGAAAATCACAAGTGAGAACCCAAAAGATCCAAAAGGAAAGTCCAAAGCTTTCGTGCAAAAACACCTTGGCAGATCTGACAGCTGAGCGAGCTGGGCTCGACATTGCGGATGACTTGTTTGTTGATTTGTAGAATTACAAAGAACAATGTCGAACGATACAACTGTGTAAAATGGACTTCTGATGATGTTCAGGACTTGATTGTCTAAGCTGAGCCACTTGAAATGCTGCATTTCAAGAATGCACAAAGAACCCTGAGCATTAAAGAGGACGCCAGTGTCAAATGCAGGCTGACCTCCAAAAAGCGGGACTTCTGCGCGCATTTTTGTTCTCAGGTTTTGGTGTGGTCACTATGTACAGTTGACTTGCGCGCAAAGCCCTTTGTTGGTCTCACAGCTACAGAAAGTCTGGTGATCTTGATGTGGAAGAGATCTGGCACAAAGTTGAGCTTTGAAAGGTGAGGGACCCTGAATGGTGCAGAAGGCTTGCCGCATAAAGACCACCAAAAACCAAGGTTCTCAAGCTTGCATCAATTCGTCAAGGAATTGAATGACGATGAGGAGGGATGCGAATGAGTAACATTATAGGTCATATCAGGATTGATTCCCGCCTTGCAACATACAGAAAGAAGCACCTGGGCTGGCAAATCTATCCAAAAAACTCGTCAAAGCCAGAGCCCGCGCAAAACAGACTTGAATGAGTCCCAAACCAACATCCACTCTGGATACTGTGAAACATAGATGTGCATCTTTGCTGGGTCGACCTCAGCTGTCATTTGTGAAGATAGTCCGCTGTCTGCTTTAGGTGTCTTCAGGTATCTTTTTTGTGTTGCTCTAAAATGGAGAAACCATAGAAAAACGATAAAAAAACTACAGGGCAAACGGTTTGATGTCGAAGAAGTGACTAGTGACTAGGAGACTGGCTCGTTCCTTTGCGAGATGACCCTCCAGCTCTTTAAGCCTGCGAGGCGGCCCGGTCGCGCCAAGACATTGAGTCACAGAAAGGAAAACATGTTCGACTGGAACAAAGGAAAAAACAAAAGGATCCCAACTCCAAAGATTGTTTAAAGGCCGCTCCTACTTAAGGGAGACTAAACAAGCTACCAGGAGAAGGTTCGTTCCTAGGAACAGTGGACGGGAAAAGACATGTATTGGACGGGTAAAGACGTGTACTCGACGGAAATTTCCGGGTAGAACAAACTTGTCACGCGGGCTTTTCTTCAACAAAATGAAGCTCTGCCGGTTTGACAAGCTCTAAATCTCTTCAGGGAGCAGCGGACGCCATTCCTCTGGGATGGACACACAATTCGACCCACACTACTCCTGACATAGCTGCATGTTCTCATTTGTGACCGTACGACAGGCTTTGGAAGTGGGAAAATGCAACCTAATACTGCCAAAATTGCTACAATCCCAAAACGCGCATTTCAAATGACTTTTGTGTTTTTTCCTGAGAGACGTGTAGTGCACAGGATGGTTGATTTGCAGGTGTATGTATATATATATATTGTATATATATATATATATATTTTAGTATATATATATATCATATGTATAACCGAGTGTAACGGCTGGGATGCGGACGCATTCTGAGCTGCTTCTCTTGCAGATTTCGTATAGTACTTGTAGCGTCTTGCCTGAGGACAGGGTCCGTCCATCCATTTGTAGCCAGAGTCACAAAAATGGGCTTCAACAAGAATGATCAAAATCACAGCAATGTGCCAAAAATGCAAGGAACTCTCAAAATCTGATGCCTGCCCTGCTGCAAACTCAGCTGCCCCTCGAATTCAAATAGCTCAGCATGTTTGAAATTTATGCTGCGCTTGGCACGACCACGGCTTGTGCTGAGGCTGCTGCTTGCCGTCTTCATGGCCTCAGATGCTGCATCTGCTGCCTGAGTCAAGGTGAGTCAGGAGTCAGTCTCAAAAAGACTTTGCAAGTCAGTTCAATTTAGGCACCTGTCCAAACAATGCACCTTCTCAACAATGTCTGATTCCGGTGAATGTTGCACCCTGAGCTCTTAGCTTCTTGAGCCCAAGCTTTGTATGTCATGTCAGGCCTGTTCGCGACATTGACGACCGTGGTGGAAGATTGGCAAACAGAATGCTTGGCCTGCCACGAATGGTTCCTTTCCTGAAGCAGGCACACATTTCAATTACTCGGCCTTGAACCCAAACGTTGTCACACAATGTTGCAACACTTTTTCATGTCAATTCCACTTGATTGGGATCATTTCACCATGCCATACCATGCAAATCGTCCAAGGTGCGCTGACCAAAAGAAGCTTGTTGAAAGTGCATCAGCTGGACCTCAAATGATACAGCAAAGGGTTCTGAACAGTTGCCAAGTGCCCGAAGCGCCTAGAGCGCCCTCTTGCTTGTTACTCTCGGTACTGTCTGTCTGTCTGTCTGTCTGTCGGTCGGTCCGTCCGTCCGTCCGTCCGTCCGTCGGTCCGTCGGTCCGTCGGTCCGTCGGTCCGTCTGTCCGTCTGTCCGTCTCTCTCCCTCTCTCTCTCTCTCTCTAAGTCCATTTTCAAAGCAAGCTCCATGAGTGTTTCTCAGCCGGGTCACTGGGTCCTGGATGACCAAGCAGTGTCAGCAGCTTGTTGCACATTGCGCTCTGGAAGTGGAAAGAAGTGGGGTGTGTCTCTTTTTTTCACCGTAGAGGGGATGCACTCTATATAAGTGTGATCAAACACTCACGTAACATAGTTCATCTCGTCGCCAACTTATGTGGGATAAGATCACTCTCGTTTAGTGCAGCTCCTCACGAGTCAAATCATGGCTTGAGCTTTAGTCTTCCATGCTTCCGTTGTCTTGATGGAAACTGCCGAAAGGAAGCCTACCGGGTTGCTTGACCCGGATATGGTGCAAAATACCGATCTTGCGAGCTGCTAGCTTGGCCCGCCTAACTTGGAAAACAGGGTCAAAAGGATTCAAAAGTAAAGAAAGCAAAACAAGGAATATCACACCAAGCTTATTACTTTGGAAGCTAGCCCCCGTAGGCTTGCTCCAAACTCAAGGGAAACAATTGCACATTTCCAGCTAAAGAACAATTAAAGAGAGGCTTCAGTAACTGTTCGCTGCTCCTCGTCCTCACAGTAGAACAAAAGCTCGTAACTACCAACCTGATGCAATGAACAATCCGTGTCAGCTTTCTCGTTCAGCTTTCGTTCAACTATTCAGGTAGCATCGGCACCAAGCAATTGCGGACATAGAGGTGTTTGTGTTGCCTTGTTGATCTACATTTGCAGGAGATCGTGGGACCAGCCCTGTAGGAGATGTGCAAGTACTGGCTTGGCCAACAGGCAGCAATGGACTCAAATTCCAGGCACTTGAGAATCCTGAGTTATCTACTATATATCTTCAACACTTTGTAGTGACCTTACCACAGCAAAACACAACTGAGTCCACACAACCTTGTTTGGCTTGAGTGACTCTAGTGCAGCTTGTTGCGTCCTTGAGAACGTCGCCGGTGTGTCCAGGGCTCTCGGGAATTAAGTCGATGTTTGGCTTTAGCAATGTATGGATTTGGAGCTGTTTCCTGGATGGCTGAAGCAAGGCCTCATAGCAGCAGGGTTTGGCACAAAATGTGCATGGTGTGTGTGTGTGGCGCGAAGTATTGGGGCTTGCAGGGATTGGGAAAGGGCATACAAAGTCCGTTGTGACAAGCCTCACCGCGAGTTGCCCAACAGAAAATCACTTGCCCAGGAACGGCTAAAACTGATTTTTAAAAAATCAAGCAACCGAGCAAAGTGCAAGGCTAGACTTCAAAGCAAAAATTACCATTCTGTTCATTTGTGTGATTCTCAGGTTCAATCTCCAGCCTTGTTCGCTGTCTCAGGAGGATCCAGAAGCACCAACTTAGCACGACAAGTGAGTGCATGCGATGCGAGCTGTCTTACATGAGGGGCCGTCAAAAATAGTTGATGAGTAGGCAGAGACAGGAGAATTTGGTGAGTATGTCGTTTTGCAGGCTTTGTTCGTGCTTGTTTTAAAGCTTTGGTTTCAGATCCCATGTCCAACTCTTGACTTGTTTTCACTCCGCAGTATCTCACATCCCTTATCAAGTTAGTCCATTGCAAGACCCTGTTTGTGTTCACTTTCTTCGGAGTGCTCAAATCTATTCAAATCTCTAATTGTTTGTCAAGCATCAGCACCACGGCCCAGCAAAACCTGGCGCTCGTCAGGCAACAGCATCAAGAGTCGGTGCACCGCACGTGCCTCCGTGCTGACTTCACTATTTGGATCTGGTCCATAGAGTTCTGCACCTAGCCAAACTCCAGAGACCAACAAAGGCTTTCGTGTAACCTCTGAAACTTCAAAGGAAACCTGTCCGTGCCAACAAAGAGAACTCAAGGTGCTGTACCTGTGAAGACCAAGGGCCAACGATTGGCCAACCTCGTCCGGATTTGCAACTCCAACCTGCAGGCCGACACAGTGCCCGCATCTCAAGTGCACACAGCTCACAACACTCACATTGCCAAACCATTGGCTCACACTGTTTCACCTGGCGGCTTCAGCTGAAGAATCGACACCACATGTATCCTGGAAGGTGGTGTGCAGCATGCATGCATGCATGCATACATACTCTAAGAAAGACCTGCGAAAAAAATTAAAAATTAATTATGACAATATGCACAATTCAATGTATAGATGTGGTGCGCATGTTTGTAGCTTCCAGTATCCTGAAGCTTGCTGGCAGCCTCATGAGCCTTCAGTGGAAAAAAGAAGGCGAGCAAAGAGAAGCTTCCAGGACTGCAAAGGAGGGTGAGCATGCAAAAGCAAAAGAATTGTGAAACAACTAATCCATGAGGCAAGAGTTCACAAAGTCATAAACTCTATCAAAAAATTCAACGTACGTATAATTCTCTCCAACACTAATGGCTTGGTGTGTTGACAAGTTGTGAGACTCGTGCTCGCTCTGCTTGGCAGGCCAAGTCCAAGAACTCCGTGGTGTCTGCCCCAGACCTAGTTGGCAACACAAAGGGTATATATCCATGTTGAAGTGTTAGTTTGTAAGATCGTCACGAGAAAGTCAGCCGAAACCTCAAGTCTGAGCAATTAGCCCACTTCACGCTTTGAAAAGCGGTTTGATTGGAAACATCGTGCAAAAACATCAGCAAATATTCAACTCCAAGACTTTGGCGTCTTGTGCAGCGACCTCAGAACATGTCAGACAGGGTCAAATTGTCAAACCTAAAACGCAAAAAACAAATGTCAAAACGATCACACAAATCACACGTTGCACCAGGTCTTTTGCAGGGAACCCTTTTGACACCAAGTCACTCAGAAGTTGTGACAATCAGTGTCTTCACGTCTTGGCCTTCATGCACAACCTCCAAGCAAAGAGTCATAAACACTCAAAAACTGTTAATTTTGTTTTGCAAAACTTCAAGAATCCGTTGTTTCATGGCGGTTCTTCTGGGCAACCGACGCTGGAAGCCCGGACCAAGTTGCCTAAGGTTTTGGCCTGACATGCAAAAACCACGGACAAAGTGCGGTTGCTCCATGTGCTCCATCTGCCTTGACATTGCCACCTCCCACGGGTTTGAAGAGTATGAGAAACGACCTCGGCAAACGATTGGAAATCCAGTGCACTTTTGAACCCAAACAAATTTGCACTGACTAAGTAAGTGTCGAACTCTGGCTCAACTGTCACAGATCCGGTGCTCCACGTCACCCAGTCCACCTTTGGGATTGGATGATCAAAGAGTTTGAAACTTGAACCCTTTGGAACCTATGCAAAAAATGTGGAAAACGTGTGGGAAAACAAATGAACATGCTAGAGTCATTGATCCAGCAGCTCATCCCATTTCATGATATACTTCGCATACTGGCGATACTGGTGGGCCTCTTGCCACTCTTCTTCAGCTTCTGGGCCTCGCACCTCAGGCACCAAACATCGACAGTTGTTCAACAAAGTGCACAACACCAGCCTTGGCAGGCAAGCTGATGGACACGTCGTAGAACGACATTGCAAACCTGAACCAAAAGGAATGTTCCATGCGTCGGTTGAAACGAATTCTGTTAAAGGCGAAAGGCAAGAACAGCCTGACAAAGGCGCAAGTCCGACCACGCTGCAAATTCACAAGCGTTTGGAGCCAGTGATAATCATACAAATTTTGTTTTGTCACGAAAATGTAAACTTGATACACCTGTGAATTGTTGCACCGTCCCGCCCCCCCCCTCGGCATGCTGCCATGATTGATTTCCAAGTTCTATGGATTTGGAGGTGCCATCCAAGTGATACCTGCGAGCTGGGCATCTCTTCTCGCAAGATGGTGCCCGGTGTTTTACAAGTGGAGGTCCAACCGATGGGCATCAACGGGTTCTATTGCAACTTACAAATTAGATAATGCTCGTTTCGGATCGAGCACTGCGATTTTAAAAAATCAGAATTCTTTGTAGAAATAACGTTGTGGTACCTTGCGAAAACGAACATGTATGAAAATTACACAAACACAAATTAAACGACAACTATATAACTGAGCATCTGCAACCAAGCCGTGGATTGCTAGGATAGTTTACGACTGTTTACGCCAGGGTTCACTCAGTTTGACATGTGCGACATCGTGCCACAAATTCCGTTCTCCGACTTGGCTTGATTTTGCGCGTTGGATGCTCTGCGATCACCTTTTTATCTGAAAACATCTGATCAAGCACCCACTTCATCGGCAAACCAAATCAAAATACCAAACAAGCTTCATGGCACGGTCAACTACAAGAGTTCCAGGTCAGCAACCAGGTGGATATGATCCGACGGCCAGCTTTGGTTGGGGAGCAGTTCACTATAAGCGCTAACAGACTCCTCCTCTGGTCCCTCCAAGACGCCTAAAGGCTGCACCGGGCCTTTGTACAGGATGTAATCCAGATTTGCTTTGACATCTCGATTCAACCATCCAGACCATGCTGTGAAGGAGGGAAACTCTGCGTAGGCGCTTTGGAATCCTCCATCCAATAGGGCACAAACTGCTTTGGGTTCAACCAATGCCGCAGGATCACAGCAAGTGAGCGGAGTGCAAAGAGCATAGGATCTACAATGGGCGTTTAGATCAGCTGCGATCACAATTGCAGCGGATTCGCCGGAAAACCTGTGTATGAGTTTTTGAAGCTCGAGCACTTGTGCCAATCGGTGTTCTTCCATCGCAGCCGAGAAGCCTGCCTTTAAATGAGTGGCACAAACCACCAATCGCTTACCATCTCGAGTGACGAAGCGCAGCAGCAGCGCAGTCATAGCACTCCCTGGCAAGATCTGCAGCGCCTTCCAATCCTCCAGCCATAGCACCTCCTCGCGCCAGAACACTGCACTCCCGTCCTTGATCTTCCTCCAGGCTTTTTTGCAGAAACGACCCTGAAACCCCACCGGCTCGAGGGCAGCTTTCAAGTCATTAAAGCAGTCGACTTCCTGCAAGCAAATCAGATCGGCATTGGCGTTCCGCAAAATATCTACAATCTGAGCTCTTCTAAGTTCCCAATCCAAATGTGGCTTCAACGTCCGAAAGGTGTGGCAAGGGGTTTCAGCGTGAAAGTGGTAATGGCAGCCTGCAGCTCCAACATCACATAAATGTGGCGCTGGCAATGTCTTTTCCTGTATGGTGGCACCGTCTGCCAAGGAATCCGCCAAAATGTTGAACTGTAGCACTCGGATCACCGGTCCACCCCTAGGTTCGGCAAATGATCGCCATCTTCGGTGCATTTAAACTGCTCATGTTTCTCAACAAGCGTATCAGTTCCGCTACCTTTTAACTGCTGAACCTGCTTCGCAAGCCAGTTCTTGAGCAAGGGCATTTACAATAATTTGCTGGCTTCAAGCGTCTTGCACGCACGTGCTAGACGATCAACATGATACCACTTTTAAAGATCTGTTGTGTATAGATGTGGATAAAATCATGACTTCCATGACAACTCTCCAATCTTCCCCTGTTTGGAGCCTTGCCTGCATGTGCGCATGTACTTTGATTCGTGCATGTGCAAATTAAGTGTGCAACATACCAACATTAACTTTCAGATCATTTCCGTTCAGCCGCTGTCTTTGGACCTTTTTGTAGTTGTGTGGATAAAGAAGGATTTAGAAAAGAAGACTCAGGAAGTTTTGGTCAAATCTTGCAGTGTGTGCTTGTGTGAGATGCAACAGGACACTGAAGAGTCAGTGTAGGCTAGGTTGGAGAAGAAAGACTCACCGAGCCGAGCCTCCAATCAAGTGGCCACTGTGTCTGGCAATCAGCTCTTCAAAAGTTCCTTGATACAAAGCCTTGGGGTCTTGGGCCTTGGTGAGAAGACACTGACACTGCTTGGAAGGAATTGCATGCTGCCGCAAGCATGCTTGGTCAGGTCTGCACGCCGCAGAATAGTCTCCAGACGTTGAAACACCACCGCGGCAAACATCCACCTCAGTATGCTGTCACGTCATGGATGGAACATGTGCAATTTTTTGAAGCAGGTGTGTAAGTGGTTGAAAGGGTTTACAAAAACAATATAAAACAACATCCCTTCGGCGGACGGTCTTTCCAATCTTCCAAGCTCTCATGGGACCTCCGAAGCCTCTTACGATGGTAAGAGGCTCGTCAAAGCGCGAGGAGGTCAGGGCAAAAATGCCACAAAAGCGAAGGAAGGACACAATCTGGCGGATCGATTGACCCGCCGTCCTTCTGCTTGGCATTCCAGGCTGCAGGCAGGCATAAAGAGCACCATATTCACTATATAAAAGCAAGTGATAGATATGCATCCTTTTACAAGGGGACAGAGCTTCCTTCCTGCAAGGACTGGCTGGCCAATCTGCCAGAAGCCTTGAGCCTGACACTGAGCAAGCCAGGGAAAAAGCAAGTATGAATATGAATAAAGCCTCCATCTGAAGACTACATGAAGCTCACCAGTACACCACCACAGTCCAACCACAGCAGGTTGGGCAAGTGGATGTTCTCGAAGCTCTGGTTAAAGCGGCTTCCCAAAGAAAGGCTTACCAAAGAGGATGGGAGCACGTTCTCCAAGCTGTGATTGAAGTCACTGCCGAAGGCCAAGTGTTCCAGGCCATCTGGAAGATTTACATGGTTCAGGCTTTGATTGAAGCTGTTTCCAAAGACCATGCTCTGGAGAGCCCTTGGTAAGTTCACATTCTCCAAGCTTTGGTTGAAGGCACTTCCAAAAGTCAACGCCTGAAGGCTGCTGGGTAGATTTACATTATCCAAACTCTGGTCGAAGAACTCACCAAAGGTCAAGGATCGCAAGCCGCTTGGCAAATCCACACGATCATTTCCAGTGCTTGTGGGAGAGCTCTTTGGGCTGCTTGGCAGGCTCACTCGCCCCAAACTCTGGTTGAAATACCCTCCAAACGTCAGCGATTCAATGCCATCGGGAAGTGTTGCCCGCTCCAAGGCACGATTGAAGAAGCTGAAGCTTTCGAACGCCAAACATTTTAAGCTGCAGGGAAGCTTGACACTTTCTAAACTATGATTGAAGCGACTTCCAAACGCCAGGCTGTGCAAGGTGCTTGGGAACATCACTTTCTCTAGATTCTGATTGAAGTCAAGACCAAAGGCCAAGTTCTGCAAGCCAGTGGGCAAATTGACCTTCTCGAAACTCTGGTCAAAGCTTCTTCCAAAAACTAATGTTTGGAGAGCGCTTGGAAGATTCACATGTTCCAAGCTTCGGTTGAAGTCTTTTCCAAAAATCAGGGCCTGGATGCTGTTTGGAAGATTTATGCCTTCCAGGCTCTGATTGAAATCACGTCCAAACTTCAAGCTGGTCAACTCCGGGAGCTTGACATTCTCCATCTCTTGATTAAAGCTCTCGCCAAAAACGAGGGATTGCAGATTCATTGGAAATTGCACCTTCTCCAGACTTTCATTGAAATTCTCTCCAAAGGTCAAGGTCCGTAGGTTGCAAGGCAGGTTCACAAGCTCCAAGCTCTGATTGAACCGCCAACCGAATGTCAAAGTCTCCAAGCCTCTGGAAGTCTCACTCGCTCCAAGCTTTGATTGAAGCGACTCCCAAAAGTCAGGCTCAACAAGCCTTGAGGAAACTTTGCATGCTCCAAGCCCTGGTCGAAGTGAAACCCAAAAGATAAGTCCTGCAAACCACATGGAAGATCCGCGCGATCCAAGCTCTGATTAAAGCTCCTGCAAATGATGCAAATGGTCAAAACGCATTCGTAGATTGATGCGATTGGCCTACTCGACCATCAAGAAAAAATGGTCCCTTGTCCCCTCTCTCTCTGTATAATTAACCGTGTCACTGAAGACAAACGTTGGAAAAATATCTCCGGCACCCCAAAGAACACTCGGTCTGGCGGAAACACATCACAACTCCACATTCTTCGCTCCTGCCGAAGGTGAGGCTACGAAGGCCTTTCGGGAGTTTGGTCGAGTCCAAACTCCTGTCAAAGGTCTCTCCAAATGCAAGATGCAGTAAACCACTCGGCAGGTTTACATTGTCCAAACTCTGGTTGAAGAATCCGCCAAAGGTCAAGGATTGCAGGCTGCTTGGAAGGCTAACACCCTCCAGGCTTTGGTTGAAAAGCCATCCAAAGGTCAGGCTTTTCAGACCACTTGGGAAATTCACACATTCCAAGCTTCTGTTGAAAAAAGGTTGGAAGGTTAGGCTCAGCAAATCGCTTGGAAACCGTGCACGTTCGAGGCTCTGGTCAAAGTTCTCTCCAAATGTGAGAACCTCAAGGCTGCTGGGAAAGTTCATCTGCTCCAGGTTTTGGATCACCCCTCCTTCTAGGCCCAATTGGATCATGCCATCAAGGGCATGCTCAGATTCCACTTGCAGTCCATTGAGCTGCTTCCATGCATCCAACCTGAGTCAAGAAACCAATTTTGGGGGGCAATCTATTCGTTGATATGTGCATGTAGCGCATGCTTTGTCACAATTGTCTTATCGACTACGAAACTGAGGTTATCACGCATTCCGATGCAAATACACATAGTGCACAGACGGGGACTCTTGCATGCATTGCTCCTTCAGTGTCTTGGACATCGAAAGCTTGGCATCATTGAAGAACAAGGACAGGATTGCCCCCGGCTTTCTTGGGAGATGATCACGCACAGCTTGCAACAAGTCGCCGCCCAAAATGTCATCAGGCACGCTCAAGCAAAAGTCACCACCACCAAGGCCAAAGAAGTGGACTTCCAACCAACCTCTAGGGTCGGGCACCATCTGGCACACCATCTTGCCGCAGGCTGGTCAGTGACTCAACTGGAAAACCAGGACCCCAAAATATGGGTGGGGTCAAGAACATTGGCTAATGTCTTCCCTATGCCCTCCACTCATCTAAAGCTTCGTGATTTCACAGCGTGTCATCCATGCCCTAAAGAGTCCTAAATGCTTGAGCCTGTGCGTGTTGTTGTTTCGAGCGGCACAACCACACAAGCCTCGAGCGGGGAACAATTCCCGACCATCTCAGCCTGTGTCTCTGACAGCATTCAACTCTTCATAACGGGGTCCCAGGCTCCCCTCTCATAAACACACTCTTGACTTTACTCAAGAAGCAGGGCAGGCAAAATCTGAGAAACGAGGGAGCAAAAGCCAGTCCTCGCAGACTCAAGAAGCTCCAACAAGCGATGTGAGAGTCTGAAACACACCAGAACAAACCCCCTGATAATACCCACTTCATTCGCAAGATTCATTTAAGATGATCCAAGATGCATCTGCCGTGTCCTGTTTTGCCCATTTCCAGAGATACCCCTTTTTTCCCCGAGGCGGCAAGGCGGCCTTCAAACAAAGCACAAAAGGGTAACAAACATTGAAACTTCGACTCTCTGCATCTGGGTCCTTTAAAATCACAATGTCTTTCGACACCTGCATTGGCACTTCATCTCAAATCTAAAAACACCGTATGTTACGCATTTTTCATCAAGCCCAAGCCCCGCAAAACACCACTAGATAGATAGATAGGATAGGATTAGATTAGATTAGATTCGATTGGATTAGATTAGATTGGATTAGATTAGATTAGATTGGATTAGATTAGATTAGATTAGATTGGATTAGATTAGATCAGATTAGAATAGAATAGATAGATAGATAGATATATTCACGCACTCGTCAACCACCTCACCCTGCGAAAACATCGCAATCTAAGTTGCTTTGGCCTCTTTCCTGCATGGCCAACAAAGATCAACACACTGTAAATGACAATGTGTTTTGTCGTGCTCGAGCCGACAAATTTGCCACAGCACTCCCCCCCAAAAAATTCTTACAATGGCCTGTTGTAGCAGCATCACTCGCATCACCAAGGCGGTCGCAGTGGTATATTTTGGCTACGCAATTTGTTCGGGCTCTGGGTTCACCCTTCCACTCCCCACCCCCTAATCTTCGTTCGCAATACAGGCTCTCAGCCTTCGGCTGGCCCCCAAAAAATAGACTTGGCTTGACAGAATACAATCAGAATTGTGACATTATTGGATACGTTGGCCATACCTGGAATGGTCCGTACGTGGACTTGTGCTGCATCTTGTCGGGTTGCAGCTAAGTTGGGAACTTGATTTCAATGTGCTCTGGTCCTCTGCGGCCGAAAAGAGCACCTGCAAAGTCAAACACGCAAAACGGCCAGGAGCCCAGAAACAGCAAGCCTGTCACGCTCCGAATTGGATTGGCAAGAGCAGCCGCGACCATCACAGTGCGTACAGTAAAAGGTTTCACGGGTTCCTCGAGACTCAAGCAGCTGTCTCTGCGATGTGTATGTGTATGCGTAGGATTGCGTGTGTGTTATTTACAGAAAAGGTGGTATTCCTGAGGCTACGCAAGAGATGACCAAAGTTAGAACTCTACGTATGTATATATGTCTATATGTATATGTATATATTGTTGCGAAAACGCTACAGTAGAGGTGACTCACAAAAGATTTCTACATGTGTATATTGTTTGTGTCTATGCCATGCGCCCATATGCATATACTATTTTGCAAATGCGAGAAAAAGAGTTTCTCGAGGACAGCGGACAGCAATCTCAGGTGCAGGTGCAAAGCTGTGGAAAGCAGCAGGGTCATCACCGCAAACATGAGCGAACCAACCTTTTTGTGTGCAGGCTGGCTGCTCATTCATCACGTCCGCGGGTCTTTTCAACATCCGCGCCGATCTTGAACAGCAACAGGGCACGAACTGCTGTCTCATGATCATCCCACCTAACCAGTGAAGCACATTCTCACTGCATCTTTTGGATTATATGGAGGACCCGTCTCAGAAAAGGTCATGTTTAAGAAAGCGCATTTCAAGAAGAAAGTCCCGAGCTAAACTTCCTGCCTCGAAAGCCACTCGACAAATTGTTTATTAATGGCAGAAAACCCATAGAAAGCTCCTGCAATCTGGCCTGCACATGGACATCACGTTAATTAACTGAACAAGGTTCAAAACCCTCAGGGTACTGCATGAAAATGCACTCTCCAACCCTCAAACGCTGGGCTTAGCCTTACTTACTTTGGCACCAGCCAGAGTTCTGCAAAAAACGGGTTGCTTCACAATGCTTCACATTCAACGGCGGCAACCTGCCATTGATCCGAAGCTGTCGGCATCCCCATTGAGATTGACCGCTCTGACCACCGCTTCATCAAATGACCTTGAACCCCGACCAAAAACACAAAGCACAGCCACCGATCACAGCTACCGTTTCCCGCCTTGAGTGATAGACCGCCCACAGGGCACCGGCCAGCCCGTCTAGCCTCAGAAACAGTCTGCCAAAGATGTCAAATGTCAATGTCCAAAGTCTTCGAACAGTCTAGGTGTTTGCAGTTTTACTTCCTCTGATGGTCTTCCTTTCGAAGCCGCCAATCACTGCAGCTTGGCCACGAATATGAACCGAAGTAGTCGGCTGAGACAGGGTAGCCATTGTAACTCCAACCACGTGCGGCCAACGTTCCAGCAATGTCCAGCGTCTCATGCTTCCAATTCCAGCACCGCTCCGTTTCTCTGGCAGGGCTTGAGGTCACCAGCCTCAGATAAAGTTCTTTCCAGTCTGTGTACCCGTCAGCCATCTTGCACATTGTGGACGCTGAAGTTCTGCAAAACTCGAGTAAAGCGATCTTTCTTCTTGGAACTTGGACCCTTCCATACTGGACGAGTGTTCGTTGATAGATTTTCAGCTTCAGCGTTTGCTGCCTACATTCCCGAGACCCCATGAAACAAGCAATGACAAATTGTTGAGTAGTTCGTGCAGGTTTGTGAAACTCCCCGCCGTCGGAACGATGCGACATTTTTGCCAACCATCTGTGTATTGGGGTCACTTCGCTGCTTCTGGAACGACTACCCATATCGGACGATGCGCTTTTGGAGCCTATTGCCTCCGAACATGCATTCCAAAAACACAATATATATAATATATCCAATCGGTTTGGACCCTGTGGAGCCTCCAAACATGCCAAACAAAATCCCTTTGTGAGCAATCACTGAGCCCAACTGTTGCAATTGTTTGACTATGGGAACTTGGTTGAACTGATGACAGCTTACAAGGTGCCAAAAGACAGCACAAATCTGTTGGTCTTTCTTCGTTGCAGTGCATGGTTCACCAATGTTCACCCCAAGCAAACGCATTCCCGAAGGAAAATAACCCTTCCGTCTAAAGCTGTTAGTGCTTGCAGTTGCTTCCGTTTCTTGCATCTTTGGTTCTAACGCAGCGCTTTGGTGCGGCAGAAAGTTGGGGGCCCTGGGATCACAAAGCTGCCGCAAGTGAAGAAAATGTCGAGTGGACTTTTGGTAGCACCGCCGACAAAAAAGAGAGGACACTTAGTGCAAGGAATGAACCATCAAGAATGAAGCATCAACTTCCTCACTTTGAGAACATCAGCCTGTCTTAAGTCTCAATTGCAAAAGGGCTGCCACTTCATTTCATCGATGCCGGGACCGCTTCGTTCAGCAAGGCCGGATAATTCATAGAACTCCTGAAGGACAGCTGTGAGGTGAAGTTCTGCACGATACAACTTTATGCAACCTGGCTGTGCGGCCTGCGAGGCACCTTCCAAAAATCTTTTGATGTTCACTGAGCCCTTGGGTACATAGAGTGCTTGCCGCACCTTGGAAAAGAATACAATAGGACCTGTGCAGTATGCAATTCAACTGTTGAGGTTGTGTTGAAGGCCAAGAACCAGACCAAGTGCGCGAGGAAGGCACAGGCCTCACCTGCGACAAAGCCAGGATGTGTCGTCACCGAGGAACTCCGGGCAAGACCTCGGCCATCTTAGGCACCTACAACCTGGCACAGCAAAAATCAAAGGCAACACAGCAAGACCAGGAGCCCCTAGTAAGTAAAGCCAGGAACCCCTAGTAGCTTGTTGCTCCTAGTAGTAAGGCCAGGAGCCCCTAGTAGCTTCTTGCTCATAGTAGTAAGGCCAGGAGCCCCTAGTAGCTTTTTGCTAGTAAGGCCAGGAGCCTCTAGTAGCTTCTTGCTCCTAGTAGTAAGGCCAGGAGCCCCTTGTAGTTTCTTGCTCCTAGTAGTAAGGCCAAGAGCCCCTAGTAGCATCCTTGCTCCTAGAAGTACGGCCAGGAGCCCCTAGTAGCATCCTTGCTCCTAGTAGTACGGCCAGGAGCCCCTAGTAGCATCCTTGCTCCCAGTAGTACGGCCAGGAGCCCCTAGTAGCTTCTTGCTCAGAGGCAACTTTGACTTTCGGCTTCCCTTTTCGGATATTTTTGACTTGAGTTCCGAGCTGTAGAGAGTTTCTGCAGTCGAGGCATGACAGAACAAAGGAACTGGTGCCAACCTCTCATTCAAGTGCCAAAGCGAATCAACCGTGTATAATTACAAGTAGTTCCCGGGCAAGCCGGCGGCGGAAGTTTCCAAAAGAATAAGCCTATAGGACTTGAGGCCAAGGGGGGGGCGAAAGCTAGCGCTCCAGAATGGGAAAGTGGAGGGCAGCGAGGTAGGAAAAAACACGGCGCTCTTTTTGGAGGCAGGGGTGAAGAGTCCTTTATATGTGGCTCTTTGCCCGGATCCTCCTGCGAGAGAAGAGAGAGAAGAGAGACGGAAAGACGAGAGACAGAGAGGAGAGAGAGAGAGAGAAAGGAGAGAGAGATGAGAGAGATGAGAAAGAGATGAGAGAGATGAGAGAGATGAGAGAGATGAGAGAGATGAGAG